>MWMN01000154.1:0-13292 GCA_002968875.1 Cordyceps cicadae | reverse complement strand
GGGGGGGGGGGGGGGGGGGGGGGGGGGGGGGGGGGGGCGGAAAGAGTCAGCGGGGGATTTTTGTTCAGAGGTACGCATATGACGGGAGGAGGACTACCATCTTCCACTGGCCGAAGCCTTCGCCCATGTCGGCGTTGATCTCAATCTTCTTGGCGAGTTCCGGGGCCATGGTCTGACCTTTCTTCGTGGGACGGATGCAATGCAGAGTCAGTCTTGTTAGTTGTGTAGAACTATGCTAGGAAAGGAGCCGAGAAGGAGCATACAATCTGTTTATACTACATCTAATTGCCCATCACTTTTCTGCATGTCTCTGTCCAGCTCCAGTTATTGCCAATATTGCAACCTCGCCTTGGGTTACCCCTCCTTCTTGGCAGCAATGACGCATAATGCATAGTCATGGCCGGACCTTGTCAATAACAGAAGCACAGTCGAACGCGGGGTAAATGCTACGCTTCAGCCTACCAATTAATCTCTCATTTCTCTCCTCCTATACAACACTCGACTATATTGCATGCTCTACACCCACCCCGGCAGCGGTGTGCGCGGACTTGCGGTGGACTGCGTGCTTCGTCGCACCACGGCTCTTGATGACCGGCTCGGGCCGGAGTCGGTACTTTTCACACTCCCGACCAGTACTCTAGCATCTCTAGCCTCATGTTACAGAAAGATCGGTGAGCATCTTCAGGCTTCCGTCAGCGACCTTGCAAGGCAGCGGTCAGTGAGTGCCGGTATGCTATGACGGAGAGTCAAGTATGGCAGGTGAGTTGCACGACATGCTGGTGCGAGGGGGGAGGAGTAATTCACGTCGACCGCTCTTTGAATGAGGCTGAGTGACAGAGCGGTAGATGCGGCCTTGTCTGACTCCTTGTTTCAAGCCGTATGAAAGGGTGCCATGCGAGCGGTCGTGTCGGCGCGATGACGGGTCGCCCGCAGAGTTGAGCAGCAGGGCGTTGTCCTGCGCGCAACAGACGACTTTATATATGAGACTATAGAGCATCCAGTCCAAGCCTAAGCGAGGCCATGACGTTCCACAGCTCGCTAATCTACAGACACTGAGCCAACGGTTGCTTGGGGCTTGAGGGCCCTTGCGGCCCTCCACGTGTCCCGCATGTTACACATAATCTTTTCTCCTCGTCTCATTTCATCACTCTACTGGTAGCTCGTATAGCCCGCTCCGTATTTTAGTCTATGCCAACTCGGTCTTGATGCTCCGCAGCCACACCCCGGCGTGCGACAACTTGTCTCGAGTCCAACACCCCCATGGCAACTCAGATCTGGCGCGATGGCTTGTTAGAGAGCTCGCCTCGTACTCGCAAGTTGCCACCCTGGGATAGGTCAGTGCATTGGCGCGTAGATTGTTTGCTGCTTCTGTTCTGCTTCACCTCGCCAGCGGTGTTGGTCGACTCACTTGCCACCAAAAGCACACCTCTGGTTCGGACGCCTCGCGTCTGCTTGCAGCCGTGATTGTTCGGCAAGGCCATCATACTATTGCTCTGCACGACAGTACACGGCAGTGGGAGTATGGTATGGCAAACGTCCATGTGAGATGCTAGGAAATTACGGTAGTCACACACGGCTCTCGCGACGCTTATAAGAAGGAGAAGCCGATCCTGCTGCCTCACCGGGGTTGACATTATCCATACCTACAAGTCAAAATCTGAATCCAGACACCACCAACATGGATCAAAGTCTGGCCAAGCGCTTCGACGTGCCTCCTAAATGGAGCGTCATTGACTTTAGCTACTCGCTTCGACACTCGTACGCAAAATTTGTCGTCATGTGCAACCACGTCCGCTACGTCGTCCACGCCTCCGACCTGGGCCTGGCCTCGGCGCCGGACCTCCGCGACAAGTTCCTCTTCTTCCTCGACGTCGCCGAGCACAACACCCTGAACGGCTACACCATCGACCACTTTTACACCTGGGCCCTCGCGCCGCTCATCCCGCTCCTGCGCGCCGCCGCCGCCGCATCCGCCGGCCCGGACGCGGCTCCTCCCGGCGCTTCCCCCGCCGGCGCCACCCTGCGCGACGTCCTCCACGCGCCCATCACCGAGTACACCCTCGAAGCCGACCTCGGCCACCTTNTAAAAATATGGGAAAAAAAGTCAAGGTTTAACGTATAAGTTCTGAAATTCTTAGGACAGATGTAAAAAGATATAAGATCCAAAAGAATAAATATTCATTTTAGAATGAATATACCTTAGATTTAGTTAGTGTTTAGTTAATATTACTTGCAACTCTTAAGTATAATGCATATATAATAGAATATATGTTGTTGTACATATTAATAATTAATATAAGGAAAAGTTAATATAAATACTAGCAATACTAGTGTTAACGGTCAATGAACATTCTCCTTCGAAGACCGTCGGTTATTTAAGTGACCGCGACAGACTGGTTCACTGGTGGGTGGCTGAAATGCTGCTTAATGTACAGTCGGTTTCTTCCGTATTATAAATATACGCACAAGCCCAGGATTTAAATATCACTGGTACCTGGATTTAACAAGAGAACATTAAATAAGTTAAATTTGAAGAAATGGATTCTTCGGTTAAACTAAAAAAGGATGGCTGAAAAAAAATTTCGCTATATGCTAGGACACCCTAAAGCTTTAGATACTAAATAAAAAGTGATAATTCTAAAGATGTAACAATGGACAATTAGCAGGAAACCAAAGGTTATAAAAAAACTTAGTAGGATCCTCAGAGACTATACGCGAAACATTAATAATTGAAGTAATTTAATGAAGAAATAGTCCGTAATTAAAAAAAAGAAAATTAAATCTTGTTCAATTTATTTTATTTTTTATTTTATGCAGAGCTTGCACACAAATATATTTTTTAAGGCACAAGTTTTTTATTTGTGTATTAGTTTATGTTTGTTAGTTTTTTTGATCAAAATATTTAATCTTTTTTGTATAAAAAAGATTTTAATATCTAATTTTTTATTTAAAATTTTTTTAGGTCTTTTTTTTTTATTTTTTATTTATATAAAGATAGAAGATTATTTTTTTATTGTAAGTTACTTTATATATATTGCTATAATATCTAATTTTATTTTTGATGATGCTAAAGTTAAATATTTAACCAAAATATTATTTATTATATTATTTTGAAGTTTACTTTTTAATGCTATAGATGATTTATTTATTGATACAGATATAGATTATAACTTAGAAAAATATTTAACTTATTCATTCTTTTTAGCTTATTATACTGAAAGTTTTGATGCGTTAGATTTTAAAGAAATTATAAATGATTTAATTAAAAAGATTGAATCTTTAAATTTATCTAAAAAATCTATTTTAGATCAAAATGGTGGTAGTGGTGGTGGACCTGATGATCCAGATCCTAAAATACGATTAGATTTGTTAAATGATAAAAATGAAGAAGGTGAAGAATTCGATACTATAAAACAGGTAATAGAAAAACATAAATTTATTTTTATAAATAATACAGTCCATACTTTATGTAATATGAGTTTTTCTTCGCCGGAGTTTTATGAAAAATTTTTTACTATTGAAAATAATAATTTAATATATGAAGGTGAAACTTTCAATATTCCTGATTTAAATCATAAAATTGAAAAACATAATGAAAATTTACCTGAGTGAGACATTAAAAATATAAAAAAAGAATGGTGTGTGAATAAGGGAAATTTTCCTGATATTTATACATATATAAACGGAGGGTTTACTAAATATTCGCCTGTAAAAGAAATATTAACTAATTATTTTTTAGTAAAACAATATTTTTCATTAAATTTTTTTAGTTTAGAATTTAATACTTTATTATTAACTAAACTTTGACTAGAAAATAATTCTTTAAATATAAATAATGATTTAGCTAAAAATTCTAACGATTATTGATTAAACCGTCAAGTATTAATGGCTTTTAATTTAGAAAGTTTATATAATATAATGGATGAAGATGCATTAAAAATTGTAAAGACTAAAATTTGAAACCCTTTAAATAATAAAGTTTATGAAAATGAAGTATTAGAAAATATATTATATGTAGGGTTAAAGATATTAGAACATCATTGAACTATTACATATTTAAAAGATCATTATAGTTTTGATAGTCTAAAAAATTTAACTGAACAAAAAGAAATAATAGATTTTTATAATAAATTATATTTTAATTTAAAAAAAGAAGTTTATAATAAGAACAAAAAAGAATATAACTTATATAAAGAAATTTGAAAAGAAAGATATACAAAAAATCATCACTTTCCTAGATTTTTAGAAATTGATTATATAAAAACTCCTTTAACAGAAGAAACTTTTATTAAAACTCCTTCTTTATTAGAAAAGGAATGAAAAGAAAAGCTGAATGGTAAATTTAAATTTAAATCTAAACTTAAATTAAAAATACCTAAATTCAAAAAACCAAAAATAAAATTTCTATTTAATAAATTTAAATCTAAATAAAGAAGTATAAATTTGAAAAGATTATTTATCTAATTTAAGGCATCCTGAGGTTAAAAATATAGGCCTCTTAACGTTGCTATTTGCTGGAACCTCTTCGCTAATTAGTTTTAAATACTTCCTCTATTACTTATTTAAAAAAGTAATTATTGAAATAGTAAAAAAGTTGAAACAATGAAGAAAATCAGCAGGTCACATTTATAATATAAATGGTACCTCAGAGACTATACGCAACGAAACTGTAATTACTGAAAGAATTAAATTAATTTCAGTACATGTACCTAAACATTTAAAACCTCTAAATGATGATCAATTTGGACATTATTTAGCTGGTTTAATAGATGGTGCTGGTCATTTNGCGGCGCCGGACACGGCGGCGCTGGGCTGCTCGCACGTGCTGGACGCGACGCCGTCGGTGCGCGTGCTGGCCGGGTGCCTGGAGGCGCTGAGGCGCGGCGGGCAGGTGCTGCAGGTCGGGTTGAAGCCCGACGGCGCGCGGCTGTCGCTGGACCTCCGCGCGCACATGGTCGACGGCCGCCGGCTGGTCGGCGTGCTCGAGGGCGACAGGGACCCGGCGGAGGCGCTGCCGGAGCTGGTGGCGTGGGTCCGGGACGGGTCGCTGCCGCTGGGCCGGCTGCTGACGCACTTTCCGGCCAAGGAGTTCGCGGCGGCGCGGGCGGGGATGGAGAGCGGCGAGGTGATCAAGAGCGTGCTGGTGTGGCAGTGAGATGCGGAATCAAGGGGCCGGTCGCTGGGCAGATCGTCTCGGATAGGTGTGTCTTCCCGGCCGCGGGGCCATGTCCTGTGTCTTGTAGGCTCGGTTGTCGTTGTGGCGGTTTCGATTCGTCTTGTTCTGCTTGTGTCTGATTTTGACGCGACGAGTGATTTAATTTTTGTGTATTTGTGTCGAGCCTCGTAGGGATTTTGTCAGGCTTCTTTGCTTCGGTTCTTCTGTCTAGCTTTTACTCTGATTTTCGCCGTGCCTAAGTCTGCTCAATTGATCAGCAAAGGTTGTCAGAAAAAATCAAGAGTAGCTTTAATTTGATCGTCTGAATGATCCGAAGCGAATGTCGTCAAAATTGATTGTCCTCCATCAAAATTGGTCCTGAATTTGACCGGGTGTTGCTACCAGTTGTGATGCTATTATCATGGAGGAGAGAACTTGTCCTGTTTATTCTGGTGCTCTGGGAGGGTCCCTTTATGTGCTTGCGCACGTGACATGCCGCCACAGCGACAAGGTGAAACGAACCTTAATGAATTAGCCTTGCTCCTCCACACTTTCCATAGCTTATGCGCACACGATCATTTTAAGCTTGTTTTGATAAACGGGGGGTATGACATCTCGGGTCGATCGCTTGTTTATGTGTTTGTTTGCTGTTTGCTTTGTTCGAAGCAGCTCGCCGAAACTTGGCCAAAGGTTTGCACAGCCACTTTTTACTGTGCCACGGGTGATCCTACTGCGCCACGGTTGGTGAACCACACAATAAGTTACAATCACCTCTCGCCTCGACACAACGCGGTCGGTTTCGCAGTGTTCAACCTCGCCACCGAGCAATGCCCGCCCCGTATGCCTTGTTCGGTTACCGTCCATGCATCGACTGCTCCCCTTGTCTCAAATGAACCCAACAATGGCCTTCGTATCGAGAACGTGCCAGCAAAGGCTAGCTGAGGCTGATTCTGGCGTCGCTTGGCAAAGTGGGAATCTTGCATCGCGATGTCTGGCTAGCATGCTCGCTAGGCAGCCTGACATCACAGTCCGCTCCGAGACAGGGGCGAGGATGGTGCAGGTCGTTCAGCCTAACTCAGTCCTTTAGGGATATTGTGCGAGATGACGCACCTTGCACATGCGCAGCCCCTATCTATATATGCGGACGAGGTGCCCACGTTTCTTCGACACTTGTCGTCCTCATTTTAGCCGCAGACATCATCCGCCATGAGCAAAGAACAAGCGCACGAGCTCCAGGAGCAGCACCAACAGCCCCAGCTGGCTTCTAGCCAGCCTCTGTTCCAGCAGCAGCAGCAGCAGCGGCAAGCCTTCCCGACTGAGCCTCAGCCCTCGCACCCCAACCCAGATACCACCACGACTGCAACCGAACACCACCCCCCTAGCTATGAGCAAGCCCGAGCTGCTCCGGTTGGTCAGCTGCCTGCGGGCATGGTGCCGGGACAGGCGGCTGGCACAGTGACGCCGCTGAATCAACTCGACGACACGCCGCAATACATCGACTGCCCGTTCTGCTACCAGCGCACCAAGACTGTCGTGCGCAAGGAAGGTGGCAGCATGCAATTGTGAGTTCTCTCTTCTTGGTCGATGTACTTGTTGAAAATGCACACTGACACTCGCATCTTAGCGTTGTTGGTGCTGTTCTCTGCCTCGTCTGCGTCTGCTTGACCTGCCTACCCTGTATGCTGCACTGGTTCGAAGACACGGACTGGTTCTGCTCCAAGTGCAACACCAAGGTTGCGATGCGCAAGAACGAGGGTGCTATTCAGGTCTTGGGCCCTCCGCAGCTGGTGTACTCTCAATATGGTCAGGGAGCGCCCATGAGCGATGCCCAGCAGCAGCAGCAGCAGCAGCAGCAGCAGCAGCAGCCACAGCCGGCTCCCGGCCAACAAACACAGCAACCCGTTCCGCAACAGCAGAGCGAGATACAACCTCAACCCGCTCAGACGACACAGCATCCAGCAGACGTCAAGAACTAAAGGCTATCCCATGACGAGGCTGGGAACCCGGGCATCAACCCTGCATGAATATTTAATACGCAATACTAATATGGAAGACCATGGCAACTTGATGTATTTATTAAACAGCATTTTACTCGGAGCGAGCAAACGAGGAAGTGCGCCATCACAACTAGCATACGCCAGGGCGGTGGTAGAAGAAGAGTAAATCACAAACTGCCACCTCCCGTCAACACCATCCTCCCGCGCACATTTGCATTAGAGAAGCTCTCGTGATGATGGTTACTCAATCAGGAACTGCTTCTCCCTCTTGATCTGCTCGATAAAGTCGACGGGGACCTTGAGGGTCTGGGCGGCAATCTCGGGGGGCGTGAGGGCCAGCCACTGGGAGAGGGAGATGTCGGCGACGCGGTCTGACTTGTAGATTTCGATCCAGACGAGGTCCTCGTCCTTGGAGGTGTTTTCGATGTAGTGGCTGCGGGGGGGCGAGGGGGGGGCTGAGTTAGTATTCCGGGTGATTGAAAGTAGAGGTGGGGAGCAAAGGGGGAGTAAAAGGGGAGTAGAAGGAGAGTAGAGGGAGAGTAGAACGAGGGGTGAAATGGGAGTAGAAGGGGAGTATAACGGAGAACATACCCGGAGTTGGTGGGGAAGACGGCCGTGTCGCCAGCGGAAAAGTCAAAGGTGCGGGCGGCGCCGCTGCCGATGAAGGCGGTGGCGGTGGCCTGGCCCTTGTGAAAGTAGAGCCACTCTTCGGCCTGGGGGGTTGTGATGTTAGTAAATGGGCTCTTTTTATTTTTCCTTTTTTTTTTTCCCACTTGGAAATTTCCTTTCTTTTTTTTTTCCCCCCCTCCATCCATCTTCGTCTTCAGTTTAAAAGAAACACGCTCACATTCGGGTGCCAGTGCAGCTCGCGCAGGCCGCCCGGCTTGAGCGTGACAAAGGTGGCGGCAATCTCCTTTGCGATGGGAAAGTTGGTCGAGTCAATCTTGTAGAGGGTGCCGCCGGTGCCGCCAATCTTCTCGGGCGGGTGCTGCAGCGTGCGGTGGACGAAGGAGGCGTCGCCGGTGGCCTGCGGGGTGACGGCGCCGGTGACGTTCCTGGTGGCGACGGTGGCGTTGACGATGTAGGGGCTCCCCGCGGGGACGCCGTCAAAGGTGGACTCGGGGACGCCAAAGTTTTTGGCGAGGATGTGCTTGGGCGTGTGGGAGACCCAGTCGTCGAGGTTGAATGTTGTTCTGGGGGGGGGTGTTAGTCGGAAGGGACGTGGTTAGAGGATGGGGGGAATGATTAAGGTATACCCAATCTTGTCAAAGTCAGTCTCGTCAAAGATGAGGAGAAACTCATTCTCGTCGTCCAGACCCTGCACGGTGTGGGCTACGCCCGGGGGAAAGTACCAGACGTCGCCGTAGCCAATCTCGGTGGCCTGGTAGACGCCGTTTTCGTCGACGGCCGAGACGGTGATTCTGCCGTTGTAGATGATGCCCCATTCGGCCTATACGCCGGTTGTCAGGTTTCATCTCATCCCATGCCTTGTCAATTTGTCAAGCGGTAGGGGGCAGACTCACCACCTTGTGCCAGTGAAGCTCGCGGATGGCGCCCTTCTTCAGGTGCTGCTGAGCGCCGGCAATGTCGTGGCTGGAGGGCAGGTCGGTGACGACCTGCTCGCGGACCCAGCCGCCCTTGAGGATGCGCGTCTTGGAGTCGGAGAAGCTCCACTTGAGGTTGGGCACGACGCCGGCGTCGGTGGACTGGCGGCCGAGGTTGTCCGGGTTCTGGAGGTCGAGCTCCTTGTTGGTGCCGCCTTTTGGGTCCCCCGGGCGGGTGTGTGAGCAGAGGGGTTCGTTTCCTCTCTTCCGGACCGGATGTGTGTTTTGAAAAAAGACTCACCGAGGATGCGACCGCCCTTGCCATCCTTGCTGATGGGCTGGCCGAGGGTGAACTGGTCGCCGCCGCCGCCGGCGTCGTCGCGCGACGACACGGACGGGGAGGAGGGAGCGGCCATGACCGAGGCGGCCAGGCCGAGGAGAATGGAAGCGGCACGCATGGTTCAAGATGCGTCTGGCAAGAATTACAAGGTCCGGGCCTTTTCTTTTCCTGTTTCTTGGGAAAGGAGACGGGCAGACGAGAAAGGGGGCTGGGCTCCTTTATCTGGGGGCCCTTTTCTTGGTCGACTTACACCGACCACTGACTTGGACATGAAGCAAGCAAGCAAGCTTTGGACAACAAAGGGACAGGACGCTCCCGACTTGGTAAAGTTTGATTAAACACAACCTTGGCGAATCCATAGCGCCGTTGACAGAATTAATCATAAATTTTCATCTTGCTTTCTTTCCTTTCTTTTTTCCCTCGCTTCGCTCGAAGGATGGCGACATTGAAGCGCGGAATGAGATGGTAGGCGCTACGTGAAATGAAGCTGTCCATGTCTGGCCAGACAATCCCAATCGTGCCATCATCATTCGCCGATCCTACTATCACCATGTAATCGCTTCGCTCCCAGGCTGCGTAGATGCGGTATTTCCTAGTTTTTGCTTTTTTGGCACATTTTTTCACCTTTTCACCGACAGGGCTGTTGCACCCAAACTGGAGCGGGAGAGATCTAGGTTAGATGACGCCATGCCCATCGCCAATTGTGTCTGCCACAGCGCTCGGACTTGTAACCTTTTAAACCTTGTCAAGGCTCGATCCAGGAAACAGAGCTCGCAACTGCCGACTGGGGGGGGATTCTTGGCTTGTGGTTTGGTTACCGAATTCGGAACTATGCAGTTCTGGGTTTCTTTGTTAAATTATGCTTTTTTGAACAACGCCCGGGGAAAGGGGAGGCATCGGGTCGGTCTGGGGTAGCCAAGCAAAAATGATAAGCCGCCTTACCAGAGGCTTGGGACGGCTCAGGGCCACCCAGGGGGGCGTTGAGATGAGATGCTCGATTCGATACATACTTGCAGATTCATAGGTATACAAAGACATCTCAAGTCTTCAAGTACAGAACGACCGAGTTTTGACAAAAGACTAGAAACTCAAAAGTAGAACCAATCCTTGGCTTCCTCGGCACGTCTCTCTTTCTCTCGCTGCCGAGACTCCAGACAACCGATATCAACTTCAACAGTCTCACTTCGCCATCGCTCAGCTGCATGTAGATCCCTCTCTCTCTCTCCTCTCACCGGCATCTCCCTGCTGAGTCCCGGCCTGGCCTAGTCCTGGTCCTGGTCCTGGTCCTGGTCCCGGTCCTGGTCCTGGCCTCAGCGAGCACCCGGCGGCTTTCCTCCTTCCTTCCCATTGTTTCCCAGCCAGCTTGGCCGCCGCCGCCCGCCATTGTCGTGGCTTTCTTCGCCATCTGCGCTACGCGCAAACCGGAAAGGATTCCAAGACATGCAGCGTCGTGCCTTGCTTCTTTGAGAGTTTGCGTGTGATGCCATCACTCATTTCCTGGATTCCAGGCGTCGCGAGACAATGCGAGAGGCGGACCGGAAGGACAATCAGGAACCATGTTGACCGGAGAAGGAGGGGGGAAAAGCAAGAATCAGGACAAGGTCGAGAAGAGGTCGACTTTGGATATAAATACCCAGTAAACCTTCTCATATCCTGCTCACTCTCCCTCCACCAAGCAAGCAGCCGCCGCCTCATTTCCTTCTCTAATCTGCTCAGCCCAGGACACGGCCGAGCCAATCCCCTCCCCCTACCCACTACCACCTCCACCGCCACCAACCAAGCCGCCATGATCTTCTCCAGCGTTGCCCTGGCCCTGGCCGGCCAGCTGGTGGCCAAGGCCGCCGCCTCGCCCGCCTCGCTCGCCGCCGCCGGCGTCACCAAGCGCTCGCCGCTGGGCATCAGCCTGCCGCCGCTGATCCCGGCCATCCCCGGCGTGACGGAGCCGCTCAACGACCTGGCGCCGCCGCTGCCCATCCTGCAGCTGCCCACGCCGCCGCTCGACAGCCTGCCCTTTGAGACCAAGGCCATCAAGCCCAAGAAGATTGGCTACGTCTGGACCGGCGCCGGCGACAACCACCACAAGGACTTTCTCGCCGCCATCAGCCTCGATGATGTAAGTGGAACTTTGTCTGTCCCCGGGGGGGGGGGACGGACGGACGGACGTTGCCTCGCTCGGTTGCTGACTTGGGACCCCGTTGCGCAGGATACGTTTGGAGAGTTCATCCACATCACCGACGTGCCCACCAGCGGCAACTCCCCTCACCATCTGGGCACCTCGCTCGACGGCAAGAGCCTCGTCGGCGGCGGGCTGCTGTCGCTGCTCAAGACCCAGGACACTGCCTTTTACTGGGACACGACCGACCCCTACCACCCCAAGTTTGACCACAGCAACAGGGGCGTCCTCAGCTCCATTGTGGATGAGATCCGCGCCAAGCCTGAAGGGTACGTTGGTGTGCCATGTCCGGCTCGTCCTCTGCTGTACTGACACTTCACAGTGGCTTCTTCATCACCTACATGGGCAGCGCCGTCGGCACCTCGCCCGGTCGTCTGGTTGAGACGGACGCCCACGGCAACATCATCCACGAGTGGCCCGAGGATGTCGAGGGCACGGTAAGCCGGCACTGATGGACGGTGAACCTCGTTCGTTGACCTGCTAACAATGACTAGCTCAACATTCTCGGAGAGCAGTTTAGCCCTCACGGTCTGGCCGTCGACTTTGACAAGAACATCATCCTCACCTCGGACTTTGTCGTCCCCCTCAGCATTCTCAAGCCCGTCTCTGCTCTGGGCATCCAAAAGGCCAACACTCTGCGTCTCTGGAGCCTCGACACGCGCAAGATCATCTCCACCATTACCATCCCTGACGTATGTCCTGCGACACCCTTCATCCCTCCCTCCCGTCCGCTAACAGCACGTCCAGGGCCAAGGTATCCAGGACGTCAAGTTCATCCCGGGCAACCCCGAGGGCGCCGCGCTCGCCACGTAAGAAAGCTCCCCCCCCCCCTTTCGACTTACTTGCAGTCCCTTGACGCCGATACTGACACCGTCCGCAGTGCCGTCAAGAACGGCGAGGTCTGGATCATCTACCCGTTCCGCAAGGACGCCAACGGCAAGCAGGGCGTGGCCGAGCTCCTCTACGACCTCGGTCCGCGGGCCAAGGAGGCGCTGGCCATCTACTCGGACATCTCCGACGACGGCAAGTACGCCTACTTTACCATCACCCTCGGCAACCACGTGGCGGCGCTCGACATCTCGGACCTCAACAACGTCAAGCGGCTGGACAACCCGGACGAGCAGCAGCCCATCATCGGACCGCACTACGTCAAGATTTCGCCCGACAAGAAGAACCTGCTCGTGTGCGGCTACTTTGTGCAAGCCGGCGAGGTGAGTACATACATATATATACATATATATATACTGGCTCGGTCATGGATGCTAACTCCGAGTGCAGATCTCGGTCCTCAACACCCCCGGCGACTACAAGGTCCACTGGATTGACATTCTCGACAACGGCGCTCTCAGCTTCAACCGGACTGTTGACTTTGAGAGCATCTTCACCCGCACCCGCGGTGGCGCTGTAAGCAACCTCGACCTCGGCCTCAGATCAGCAGAAGATTGCCTGCTAACAATTCCGCAGCGTCCTCACAGTGCCGTCATCTTTGACCTGACGGACCCCAACCACCCCGTCTACTACTGACCAGTCCAGCAACGACACGCAGCTTGGTGATTTTAGAGTAGTTGACGACGTTCCCTTCATGTTTATTATTTCTCATGCAAAAAAAGGCGCAGCTGTTGGTCGCGGGCTCCTGCGTCTACACCAGTGTCTAGTTACAATACAACCTGCTTTTTAATTCATAATACAAAAACCCTCCTTCAAAACCCTCCTTCAAAACCCTCCTTCAAAACTTCCTTCAAAACCCGCACCGGTCCTCCAAGAAGCCGCACAGGTCCCGCCGCACCTCCATCCCCTCCACCGAGTGCGTCACGTCATACTCGCGCTCCTCCCTGCCGCGCACCCCCATCGCCCCCAGCGCCTCCCAGCAGGCCTCGTGGTACCACCTCGCCAGGAACTCGTCCCGCCCCGCGCGCGCCACCAGCACCGGCATCCGCGCCACCTCGCCGCCGCCGTGCTGCTGCTGCTGCCGCTCCCGGATCGCCTCGAGGCGCGGCAGGTACCCCATCAAGCTAAAGATGCCCGCGAAGCGGCCGGCGCGCGCGGAGGCGAGCCCGAGGACGAGCGCGAGCGCGCCGCCCTG
>MWMN01000153.1:368-61098 GCA_002968875.1 Cordyceps cicadae | reverse complement strand
GCCTCGCCGAGACGACGGAGCGCGGCGGCCGTGGTCGCTCCGGCAGCAAGCAGCGTCCGGTCGCACAGCGCCAGCCCGACCCGGCGCTCCTCGCGGGTGTCGTCGCGGACGGCGGCGGCGCCGTCGTCGTCGGGGGCCTCGCGCAACGGGGCCCCGCCATCGTCGACGGCCCGTGGGCGCAAGCGCAACTCGTACTCGTCGACCCAGCCGCTGTCCACGGTCGAAGAGGACGGCGCGCCCCCGCCGCCGAGTTATACCTCGCGGTGGGCCGCGCAGCGCGCCCGGTCGCACGAGAGGCGCAGCACGGCGGGCACCAACAGCACCATCAGGCCGGAAAGCTCCATCAGCAAGATGACGGCCAGGTCGTCGCGACGCGGCAGCGATCATCAGCGTTACTGAGCGTGCGCTGAATGCTGTTTGTGTTGTCTAGAGATGATGGGTTTGATTGGATTGATGAGTTGATTGAGAGTTGGTGGTGGATGAGTTGGGTTTGTGGGTTGATTGATGAGTTACTGATGAGGTGATTGATGAGGTGATGATGAGGTGAATAATGAATTGATTGATGAGGTGATGATGAGGTGAGTAATGAGTTGATTGATGAGTTGATTGATGAGTTACTGATGAGTATTGGGTTTATAAGTGAGTATTGGCTTGACGAGTGTTGGATTGAGGAGTGCTGGATTGAGGAGTGCTGGACTTTGATCAACATTGGACTGATGAATATCCGGCTTCGGATTGATCAGTGGCAGATTGACAAGTCGTGTGATTTGGAGGACAAATTGAATGACAGATTGGATGGACATACTGCAAGGACAGATTGGACGGACAGGACAGATTGAGTTGGATGGACACTTTGAATTCGCAAATAGCTAGATTGACCAGTAGTTAGATAAACCAATAGTTAGATTCACAAGTAGATAGATGGATGGAAAAACAAGAAATTTCTTGTTCTTCACCACTCGCAGTTCCAAACCTCGTAAATCCACCACGTCGTGAATAGTTTCCTTCGCTACATGGCCGCCATCTGCACAGCCATCACCAACCCTGATACGCGGCTTCGCACTTGCCCACCTCGACCTCCTTCCACAGCTTGACCTGCAGCTCCCTCACCATCAACCCGACATGAGCCGCCCAGGAGGGCTGCCGCCTGTCGTCCCCCGCGGCCGGGTTCCAGCTCTGCAGCACCCCGCAGCGGACCACGACGTCCCAGCAGAGCTCCAGGTACTCCCCGACAGCCTCGCGGTTGTCCGGGTGCAGGGGGTCGCCCCGGACGCGGATCGGCGACCGGGGCATCCTGGTGTGCAGTATCTGCAGCACAATCTCCTCGGGGAGACCCCTTGCGGCGAGCGCCTCCCGGGCGGCCGCCTCGGCCGCGGGACTGAGCCGCAGAGACGTGCCCGGGATGAGCTCCCACAGCGAGTCCTGCGGCGGGAGCTCGGCCCTGTGGAACTCCGAGTGCAGCCCGTTGCCGAGCCAGTCGCTGGCATCGATGCGGTGGAGCAGGGCGACGGTCACGGCCCGGCACCGGTACCGCGTGGACGAGAGCAGGGACGGGCCGCCGGCGCCGCCGGCGCCGCTCAGCGCCAGCAGAGCGTTGAGGTAGATGTAGGACATGAGGCAGCCGATCTGCAAGCATCCCCAGCCGACGGAGCAAGAGTCCTATTGACGGTGAGCACGTGTTTAGCTGGGGACCGGGGGAAAAGCGGCAAGGGCTGGGGACCCGGGGGAAAAGCGGCCAAGCATCTCCGGCCGGCGCAGGGGACGTACCACGCCGCCGCGGCACTGGGCCACGTGCTCCCAGGTATACACGCCCGTCTCGCCGCGTCCCATGTTGAAGAAGGGCCTCATCTCGCCGGCGACCAGCAGCGACCGCACCACCAAGGCGCCAAAGTACTCCTTGGCGTACATCTCGAGCGGGGTGTACCAGGCGTTGTTGTTGGTGCCCGGATACACGCGGCGAAGCGCGGCCGCCGTCCTCTCGCTCCGCGGGAGCAGGCACTCGCAGCGAAACCCCACGTCGTGCACGCACGGGCGGCCGCTCATCACCTCCGGCCGCCCCGGGATAGGCGGGCCCGCCAGTTCCGCGGTCTCGGGAATGTCCTCGTTCTCCACGGCGGCGGCGACGGCGGGCGCGTCGAACCGGAGGCGCCAGGCGCGGTACTCGTCGTCGTCAAAGTCCAGGACGCCCTCGTAGCCGGGGATGGTGAAGATGTCGTCGCGCCAGGCGCGGACCAGCGGGACGATGGCGCGGGCGGCCGGGTCGGGGATGACGAGGTCGGCGTCGGCGGGCGGCTCCGGGGCGCGCGGGTGGCGGGCGGCTTCCTGCTGGATGTCGTGCTGCAGCGCGTCGCAGAGGGCGCCGATGAGGGCGGCCGTGTCCAGCTGGCGCTGTTGGTAGGCGCTCTTTCTGTGGCTGAGGGCGGGGGATGATGAGTGCTCGGATGGTGATGATGGTGCGAGCAGGCCATCGGCGGCGGCGGTGACGATGCGGCCCTTGCGGAACAGACGCCACGGCACGCGCTGTGAGTTGTGAGCCATGGGAATACGGTCTGGTGATTTGTTCGAGAGTTGCGGTTTCTCAAAGTTGACGGAGGATTGCGTGTCTTGGACAGGTTGGATCAGAGCAAACTGCCACTGTGTTTATGTTTACAGAGAGGCAAGGCAGGTCAGGTAGATGGGATGGGGTACGCAGTTTCCAGCCGGGTTGTGCAGGCAGCAGCCTCGTCTTTTATAAGGGAGCAAATTTTTCCACTTTGAGCTTGTCTAGTCCATGTTGTTATCCAGGAGGGTTTATTAGATGGGAAAATATACCATTTTTAATCCGAGTCCTATTTTTTCTGCGTTTCTTCCTAGTCTCCCTTTCGGGGTGATGGCCATGGCAGGGATGATGGGAGGACGACAAGCAAGGTTCGCTTGTTGAGCCGCTTCAATTATGAGCTGTTGGATGAATATCCAAGACAAAATAAAACTAAGCACTGAATGGTATACAATGCAACCAACTTTTACCCAATACTCGCTGCACCCGACGCCCCAACCGTGAGCCGGCCCTAATGAGAAATGAAGAAAGAAATAAATAGAGAAAAAGAGAGAGAAAAAAAGGAAGAAAAAAAAAGAGAAGGAAAAAGAAGGAGGAAAAAAAAAAGAAAAAAAAAAAGAGAAAAAAGAAAAAAAAAGAGAAAAAAGAAAAAAAAAAGAGAAAGAAGAATACAATCAAAGAAAAACCCCGGGGAATCATTTTAGCCATTCATGACACTTATCTCATACCCAACCAACACTTCGGTGCTCGTCCCGTTCCAGCCTCTCGTGCCCGCGGCGCTCAGCATGAAGCGGCTGGTCGGGTCAATGTACAGGCTCGAGATGACGCCCGCGCGCGGCGGTCCGGGGATGATGAGGAACGGCACCGTCGAGTGCTTGAACGCCCGCCGGTCTTGCAGGTCGTACAGGCGGATGATGTCATGCGACGCGCTGTGCCGGTGGAAGATGTCGTGTTAGCATGTGGTTCCGCTCTACGTTGCCATGACGGAAAGAAACAACTGCCATGACGGAAAAGAAACAGACGAGGTGCAACAATGACTCACCAGACCAGGTGCCGACCATTCACCATCGGCTTCACCGCGCTCACCGCGCCGCTCCCCGCGGGAAACTTGAGCACCCGCTCCGGCTCCCACCCGCGCCGGGCCTTGCGCACGTCGTACTCCTCCACCGTGCCGTTGCGCCGACCCGCGTAGATCATGTTGCCGTCCGGGCTCCAGCACGCGCTCATGCACCACGGCGGCACCCCCGTCCGCGGCGTGATGCGCGCCACCGCGTTGGGCACGCGCCGGTCCCAGATCCGGATCGTCCCGTCCATGGCCGACGCCAGGAACGTCGTCGTCGATGTCTGCGACTGATCCCGCTGCTTGCCGCCCGCCGCATCCGACACCGCCGTTGGAGACTTGGCCGCCGCGTCGTTGCCCGGTAGGCTGTCGGCTTGCGTCGCTTGCGTCGCGCTGATTTCAGTACCATGGTCGTTCCGCAGGCTCGAGCTTCCCAGGCCGTGATCCTCCAGAGGCCCCGTCCTCGGCGCTTCCTGGCCGTCTTGCTTCACCGGCGGCGGGTCAATGTCCATCGCATCCCCCCCCGGGGCAGGCTGTTCCTGCGCTGTAGCAGCCTCTTCCGTAGGCTTCTCCTTTTCCATGTCCATGCTCGCCATGGCCATGTCGGCAGAGTGGTCCATGCCGCCCTCCTGTCCCGTCATCATGCCCATGCCACCGCCAAACTCGTCGTCGTCTTGCGCGAATGCCTGCCCACCCGTCGTCTCGCCAAATAAGCTACCGGCATCGCTACCGCCAAATAGACTCTCATGCGCTGGCGAAGCGGCGAGTTCTTGGCTCTCTTGATGCACCTGCGATTCCTCCTTGAACGCCCCGGCGCCGTTGGTGGTGCTGGCAAAGCCGTTGGTGAGACGTGGGCCGGTACTCGTCGTCATGGTCATGTGTGGTGGCGGCTCGTCGGCGTCGGCAGGCACGGGGTCGCCGCATTCGGGTCGGAGCTCGACGGCGGATATTTGACCTGCCGTGCCGGTAAATGCGCGAATGGTCTGCCCCGTGTTGAGATCCCAGTCGAGGATCGTCTTGTCCCAGCTGCCGCTCAAGACCGACTTCTCGTCCGGGGCCATGGTCAGCACGCTGACAGCATTAGTGTGCCTCTGCAGACTGCAAATCTTCTTGCCCTCGTCGTGGCGCACGCTCTGCAGGTTGATGGCGCCCGATTCCAGGCCGGACAGCAGCCACAGGGCCGTGGACTCGACTGCGAGCGAGTAGACGGGGGATAGGATTTGCTCGTGAGTGGTGGTGCCGGGCGGTGAGGGCTCCTCGTTTTCCCAGTACGACATGAGGATGCCGGCCTTTGTGACGCTGTCGACAAAGGGGTGCTTTTGGGCGACGGTCAGCGCCAGCTTGCCATTGATGGTGCCCGGGCCGTCGTATTTGCGAATGTAGCCATCCGAGCCACCGGTGAACCAGTAACGCAGGTCGGGCGTGATGGCCATGGCGTTGACGCTGGTTGATTGGGGCGCGGCCATGGTGGGAACAATGTCGTAGAGGCGGGCGGTGATGTACTCGGGGCGGACCGTGGGCCTCGGAAGCGAGGGGAACTGGGGTTGAGGACTGCTCGACTTTTTCTTTTCCGTCGCATCTTGGCCATGGCTGCTCTGCGTCCCAATGTTGTTACTGGCTTCGTCTTGCTCGCCGTCGTCGTCGTCGTCGTCGTCATCGTCGTTGTTTTGGTCGTTGTGGTCGTCGTTTTCGGGCTCGGCAGGCTCGTCCTCCATCACTTCCTCGGGCTCATTTTCTCGCTCTGATTCCGGTGAGCTTGCAGAGAAGCGCTCCTCCTCATCCATGGCGCGTGATGAGAATCGTATGCGCGCGGCCCAGAGGCCTTGGTAGCGGACGAGGCGCGTGGAGGAGGTGGTGTGTGGTCACGGCAGGCGTTTGGGCGGGGATGGCGAGGTGGTTGAGGCAGTTTGAGCCCCCTCTTGGTTGACAAAGAATTTTTCTGCTTTTTCTGTACTCGAGGGTATTTCTCGGTTGCGATGGTCGTCTGCGCGGCCGCGTGACGCGTCAATTGGCTGCGACAAGCTGTTGATTGCAAGTCGAAGCTGGTGACCTTGGTTGCGCCGCGCTAAAACCAAGCAGAGAGCAGTGCGCTAAAACCAACTAGAGAGTGGTGCGCTAAAACCAACTAGAAGGTTGGTGCGCTAAAACCAACTGGAAAGTTGGTGCTGGCTCGGTGCAATAAGCCGCGCTAAAACCAACCATGTAGGTACCTACCTACATACATACATACATAGATAGGTACCTGAAAGTTGGTGCTCGCTCGCTACAAAAAATGCTCATCAAATCATGTTGACCAGAGCATTCTGGGCATCCGGAGGGGACATGGGCTCTTATCTCTTCCGGGAATTGTACTGCATACAAGTAGGTAGGCATTGTACTTGGTAGTCACAGTTGATTTAGTCAAGCAATCCTCTCTCTCGTCCGTTGCTGTAATGGCACACTTACCTGTGCGGCGATGGTAGAGCCACGAGATGCAAGACCTGGAAAGAAAGAAGACACCACAGACCCGTCTACGCGCAAGCAAACAAGGCTACCGCCTGTTAGTTTGTGTGTAATAGATATTAGGTGGAACGCTGGCGATAGCACCGTCGTACGTATGCACGCGGGGCTTATCACATTGCGGGTTCTACTGACAGCATGTAGGACCTCGCTGCTGTCATGGTGATTATCACACACACACACACATATATATCTACATATACATATATATGCATATATATTAAGGGAGCTATTAAGCCCTCGAGTTGATTATCGCTGTGGGTGCATGGGTGCGTCATCCGGTACCTACTGAATGCAGCAAGTGAACAAGGCTTACAGGTCTAACAAGAACAAAAGTCCAACTTTGCTGCAGAGCCATTGAGGCCATGACGGAGGCCTGCGATAGTACAGAGACGGCCACCCTACAAGATGGCGTGCGCAGAATTATGCAAGGCTCTTATTGCGCGGCTTTCAGGGAGACACTTGACATGTTGTCCAATTTGTAGCCAACGAGGTACACACATGCTCAGCGCTGAAGATGATGGGTGGTCGGTCAGCCTCCTCGTGCCAACTCGATGAGAGAGACAGGTCGGGACAAGGACAACAAGACACGCCTCGCAGGTACGGTACGGTCCGCTCCTCCTTGTAAATCCCACCATTAGAGCGAATGCTCTAGCCACGTGGTGTACCTGTACGGATGCCAAGTCGTCGAATCGGAGGGGTGGTTTGTTTCAACTGAGCCCTTGGCGCTACTGGCGCGGGTGGTGCTTCTCGCGCTTTTAACTTGTCAGCTCGCAATGTTTTCATCACAAGTCAGGACGGCAATGCAGAATCGGAGGCCGCCATGATTTTGCTTGAATCCTAGCCTACTAGCTAGCAACAGGACCATGAGTTTTCCTTGAGCATTGCTTATGCTTATTAGGCTTGGTGTAGGCATTCCTAAATACTTCTTCTACTCTTATCTCTTATGGACACCCTGTTTCGAGGGGTAGAAAGAATCAAAGGTCCCACTGAGCACGCCCCCTTGAGCAGCCCAGAAACAATGCGTGCTTATTCTTTTGAAATATATCCGTACATTGATTGTTGACGAATCATTGACAAACTGCGAAGAAAGCAGGGTTAATACCCCAGGGGATAATGGTACTCTATAGAGTATATATATATATATATATATTTAAGTTTGACTTTTCTTTTTAATATTTTTGCTTTTTTTTTCAACTGGTTGTTGCCCCCCTGCTAGCCTTAAGCATAAGGAAAACTCAAGACCAGACTCTATTTCACTCTCTATGCGGTCACATTGAGAGGCATCCAGTGGCAGCCGCTCAGCTGTACCCGGTTGGTCATGGCCTTATCCTGCGGCCATGTTTGACTGCCCCGTTCCCTGTCCTTCCAAGCATGTTTTCCCCTGATGTAAGAAATGATTGAGGCGTGATGCTTGGCTAGTATAGAGCCGCAAGTCAACTACACGTAGAGCCTCATCGTCAAAGAGAGTCGAGGTCAACACCCCAAATATGAGCAGAGTCAACATGTTCTAGCCCGTGTAAAGCAGAAACGGCCTCATATCTCTCCGCTGTGCTGCCTCCACTAGATTCATGCTGAAGATTATTGCGTAGTGCTGGTCCACGAGCCAAGATCACCACAGTTTATTGGTCTTGTTGATCATATCTACACCTCTTTGGTTGACGGGGATGCACTGGCCCACGAGCCAAGATCACCACAGTTTATTGGTCTTGATCATATCTGCACACCGGTCGACCCGCTTTATATAACGTTGACTCGTGCCTGTGTGTTTGTCTTATTAATCATGCTTGGTTTTGGGCTGTATGGGTGATGCTGATGATGAATGAATGGTTCACAATGTGCATCGTGTCTATTGCTATGACGCGTCTGCCCAAGGGCTCGATATGCCGTGCGGTACCTGATTCCGAGGTACAGCTCTACATCAGTATGTTGCACTGTCATCTTGTATCGATGGGATCGGTGCAACAAGATCAAGTCTTGCTATAAATAGGGTCATGCATCTGCTCGAAAAACCAATCTTCATCACACCAAAGACACTCGCTTCCCATTCCCAGAGCTCAGAGCACACTACTTTTCTTCATCACAGCAAAGATACTCGCTTCTCATTCTCAGAGCTCCTTGAATCCATCATCACCATGCACGCTATTGCTCAGCTCGCTGTCTTCACTGTCCTTACTGGCCAGGCGTGGTCCTTTGACACGGCCAAGGACATTGTCACAGCTCCCAAGGTCAAGAGCCGTGTCGAAGACCTGCGCCGGTCCCTGTCCCTCACCGTCAACGGCGCAAACCCGCCATGGCAGAGCGTCGACATTGCCAACGAGCCGGTCTGCCCTACCAAGATACTCAGCTGCAGGACCGTCTACTTTAGAAACCTGAAGTGGCTCGACGCCATCGGCGACGTGATCATCACCGCCAAGGCCTACGTGGACGCCGACCTGTCCACCTCCCCCGTCGGCGGCACCAGGCCCGACAAGGTCACCTCCAAGACGTCCACGATGCTGACGGGCACCACCACCAAGGGATGGAAGGTCGGCCTCAAGCTGTCCTCGGACAAGGCCATCGCGTCCATCAAGGGCGAGGTCTCGGGCGAGTACAGCGAGCAGTACACCGAGGCCAGGGCGACGACCAAGGAGCACGCCGTCGAGTCCTTCTGCCCCCCCAACCACCGCTGCACCATCCAGACCATCACCTACCAGGCGACCCTCCCGGGCAACTGCCTCTCCTACCCCATGATCGACTGCGGCGGCGGCTACGATCCCTGCGGCACCTTCGGCAAGACGCCCATCGCGAGCAAGTACCCCGCGTCCGACATGTGGGACACCTCCTTCAAGCCGTGCCAGCAGTTCCTCGACTTCTACGACAGGCAGTGCAGCCGGGACCTTGAGAAGACGGAGCCGTGCGAGATCACGGTGCCGATCCTGAACGCCGCGGGCGAGCCGTACTCGCACATGCTCACCACCAAGGAGAGCCTGGACCCGGCCCCGGCCTCTGCTCGTCGTGCCGACAAGAGAATTCCGGTCCGTCGCCGGGACGAGGCTGCGGATGTCGGAGCGCCCCCGGCCGATCTCGTTATCGAGTGGTTGGACGATCTCAATTAAGAAAGATGGACACTTAACACTACGAGCCCGCCTATGTGCAGGAGGCAAGACCAATGTTGAGTTGGCCGAGAAAAGATTCGACACATGGATGGTGAAATTTGATAGATTGTTCGTGTTTAGTTTGATTTCATTTGAATATATATTTTAGACTTTTATAGGTGCCAATCAGCTTTCTACGGATCAAAGTCCAGCAAGTTGGCGCTCTCTCGCTACTCAGCTACAAGAAGCTGCCTATCAAATCAATGCTTGTGCAGCAACCTTGACAAGGGCTTTTTTAAATAGAAAATTGACATGTTTACAAAATTCGGGTTGAAACTACATTCCCAGCAATCTGCTGCACTTGCGAGGATCAAATTCAATTTATTTAAAAATTCCAGCGTATTTACAAAAGTGACACCATCCATTCTTGCCCGAGGTTGCCATGAACGTATGCTTGCGGAGATCCAAGGTACGCAGCCCTAATAAACATATTCCACACCTTGATCAACTACAGCTTCTCGTCCAGTTTCAGAACCCGTATATAAAACTGGAACGGAACACCGTCCTTCATGTTTTTCGGGTCAAACAGGTCCACCGACACATCTAGCTCCGACCCATCATCGTCGCCCGAGGAATCGTCCGACAAGTCCAGCGCCGGGATCGCCGGCTTCAGAAACGTCGGCGCGGCTCGTCCTAGTCGCGGTAGCGTGAATTTAAGCGACAAATCTCTCATGTGATTCGCGATGCAGTCCTCGGCCCTGTGCACTGCCCCCCAGTCTTCCTCGTCCGACGTCGTAGACCCGCCACCCGTGCTCGTGGATTCGGCCTCCTGACCTTCCCGCGGGCAAAGATTACCCATGCTCGTAGCCAAGGTGCTTGCGTATTCCTGCGCGGAGGTTGAGGAGCAGCAGCATGTGCTCGCCGCCAGATCAGACGTGCTCGCAGCCAGGGCGTCCTCGTCTTCCACATTGCACTTTGCGGGGGTGTCCTTGGTGATGCCAGGTTTGGCGTCAACGTCACCCACTGGGCACAGGGTGACTGTGTCGCTGCCATTGGAAGCCCTCCTCGTCTTGGACGCGTAGCAAGTCCCGCAGATGGGACAGGTGTCGTCTGGCCGCCACCAGCAGCCGGAACTCAAGCTCGCCAGGTCTAGTGCAAGCTTCTTCCGATCACTTTGACCGTGCTCAGCATTTATGTGACGAATCAGATCCTCTTCCATGTCATCGGTTGACTGGAACTCGCAAGGAGACACGCCATTGCAGATCCGGCAGGTCCAGAACATGTTGGGTTGGAGCATGCTGATCCATCCCACGCTATGTTCGTCTCGCATGTGCCTTTTGAACTGTTCGCGACTTTCAAAGGTAGGTGGGTTGATGCGGAAGCAATATTCATCCAAGCAAACATATGGCTTGTATTTGTGAAGAAAGTGGCATCTGGGGCTGTCAGTTGGCCGGTCTTGGTCATCTGGAAAGGTCACTTACACGGCGTCGCTTTCTTTTCTGCTTTCCTCGGAGCAAGGCTCATGGCATACCGGGCATCGTTGACCGAGAAATTCGCTTGAATGGGTGCAGAAAGGATCACTCACATCACAAAAGCAGGGAGTTCGGGAGTGGTCATCAAAAGGCAGCGTCCAGGCCGCGACGTAGGGGTCTCGCAGCAGATGGGGGTTCCGCTCATAGTGCTTATAATAGAGTGCCTTGTAGTGCGTGAAAAGCACTGCATCAAGCAGCGCCTTGTATAAGCCGCCGGGCGGTCGCGGTTTTGTCTGCAGCTGCAGGCCAGCATAGAGGGGGGCCTTGGCTACAAGCGCAAGGCTTCGCCCAAGCTTGTTCCACCACGATGGCAGCTTCCCGACTGTCTGGCGGGGCAGCAGATAGGGGAACTTGACGCGGAGAAGCTCGGTGATGGAGTGATTCAGGGTAGTGTCGTCATTCTGTAAGCGAAATCCAGCTACTCTCCATCCAAGACCACCCGGAGTATACATAAGCAGCATTTCACCAACGTCGGCCAGTTTCTCAAGCAAACACTCAGCCTTGGTGAGTAGACTTTCGAAAAAGGAATATTTCAAGGTGCAAGGGTCGGTTCCTGGCGGGATGGATGCCACAGCTAGATTGGAAGACGGATTAGCGTTAGGTCAGTCACAGTAAGAAATCGCTGGGGTCATGAGGCAGGCTTCTGCCACATACCGTCGAGAAGATGTTGCTGTAGCGCATAGAGATAGACATTTATGAGATTCCGAATGTAGTTTTTGGACGGGTCCAGCTTCGAATCGAGATTCGAGCTGTCAGCACCCCATACCTGGAGAGCGTCGCCCCATTGCATCAAACACATTGCCACGGATTCAACACGGGCGTGGCTTTGATTCTCGATTCCCTTGTGGCGAAGTTCATCGCAGACGGAAATGCAAAAATCCACCGTTTCAAAGATGGGACGAAAGAATCCGTGCGGATTTCGCGGGCTTGTTTTCATGACGGCGTTGGAGGAAAGATGTTGATGGGTGCATCAAGGAAGCAGGCAAAGGGGAAGGGAGAGATTTCTAGGTACTTATGTATATATTCATGCATGTATGTACGTATGTATGTGTGTCTGTGTGTGTGTGTATGTGTGTAGGTCTGCATGTATGTATATATGTATATATTGTGCCATCCATGCTTACAAAAGGCAGTGTTTCACGATAGAACTATAAATGCAACAGAATTAGGAGCGCATAAGTGAGTGGAGAGGAATAATGAAATTAAATTTGAGTATAACTGCTAACTGTAGTGCCTCTATATAATTCTCTAGAAGAACGTTAGTGTGTTCTGGGTGCCCAGACTTCTCGGGTCGGTTGTCAACCACATGGCCGATGCGAAGCTCGCCGCGGTGATGGAGCGTCGGGAGGATATCATACGCCGGTAGTCTGCACTCTGTTGTGTGTCTAAAATGCGAGCGTTGTGGAATGGATGAGACTGATGAGGGATGCAGGCGTTGTTGGATGAATGAGATTGCTGGAGGATGGAGGGTATGAGCTGGATGAAGAGGGGAGGGCATGGGCTTAAATAAGGATTTCTAGGATTCAGCAAAAAAGACACGCAATATGGATCACTCCGGGACCGACCCAGCGAGGGATTGGGCGTCAAACTGACGACAGGTGATCGGGCTCAAGCGTCATGTATCAGGACTGACAAGAGATCACGCGCAGAGTGCTTCAAATGGGGCTGACGAGTGATAGGATACCAAGACAAGTGATGAGGATCAAGTGCCATGCCATCACTCTAGGGCTGTCGATTGAGTGGGTGTAGACCTACGTGGCTCTACAAGTCACCATGAATGACGGACTTGAAGCCTCACCACCATGGAACCGAACAGTGACTGGAGATAATACGCACAGTAAGCGAGCTACTACTTATGCCACACATGTTAGCTGCTTTTCCACTGTGTAGGTGGTGCTTGTGCACCTTGTGCTACTGCATTTGGGGTAGAGGGTGGGTGGGATACGCATTCGAGGAGTGTAGCGAGACAGAGTGATGCGCTCAGAGCTCAGGTTTATACAGTGAATCACAGGCATAAAAATCCAGTTTTGAAGCACGAATACACGAGCTTGCCTCGCTGGAAATCATGCTATAAAGGCACGTTGCGCACCGCTGCCTTGCCGCCATCTGAGATCAAGACCTCCCTCAAAGCATGTCGCAAAACCAGAGCTCGCAAGCGAGCCAGTTGTCGAGACAAAGATTGAAGCAATATGAATCGGTGACCAGGAGCATAATCGGTCCCAGTATCATTTATAGTACACGTGGACGGCACTCAAACGACGGTTGCTTGACAAGGCCGAGCAGTGGCCGAGCCGCGGCCGAACAAGGTACGTTGCGCCATGAAATGTTGCACAAGGCAAGTCTAGCTAAAGAAAAGCAACTTGCAGTGGAGGAAACATCCTAGAAGCCAACGAATGGAAGGCTCGAGTGCGTATGCGTCTAGCTCGAGCAGGTACGTTGAGATGCAGTGCGCGTCCGAGTCAGCACCAACTCAACGGTATTCAACACGGCGGACAAGGACGCCCGGGCCGGCACCGCCCGTCGACGATGGCATGACACAAACACCCCGAGACTCGCTGGGCAAGAGAGACATGCCATCCGTGCAAGTATGCCGCTCAGAAGATGCCCAGCAAAGCACATGTTGACCAGAGCAGTCTGCGCGTCTGGAACCTCTTAACGTTCTTGTAGAGCACTGTATATAGGCAGCATAATCAGTAGTCATAGTTAAATTACACTCGCAATTGATTACAAGCTTTTTTTTTTTCAGGAGACTGTTCCTTCTCGCGCACCAGATAATGCAAGCCAGCTTTGTAGGGAACTGGTGCAACGAAACGCTCCCCAGCACCGTCGGCCTCGTCACCCACGGCCTTTTCCTTCAGTACCCGCTGCTTGGCCTTGAAGAATCGACCCTTCAATTTGAGCCTGACCACCTCGACCGCGAAGATTAAATCACCAGCTTCGTCCATATGTTGTATCGTACTAAATCTGTGGCCTGTCTGAACCTTGAGTCCGAGCCGAGACATGCCGCGGGTAAATCGACACGAACCCGGGCTTCGTCTATCGACGTTTTGTATGTATACAAACTGCCGAGAGCAGAACTTTAAGCCCGTGACGACATAGGCTTCGCCTTTGTTTTCTTCCATGTGACGCCGGACCATAGGAGACTGGTCGATTATCCTGTCACAGTCGTCTGCCGTGAGGCGAACAGACAGGCCGGTCAGTTCAGAAGTCTTGAATACCTGAACAGACTCTGATGGCATGTTGGCCGCGACCGCTCCGGGAATTTCACTCGTGTCCTCGATGTCCAGCAGGAAAGAAGCATCGGAAGTGCGACTGGTAGACACCACAACCGTCACGTCGTGGTGCTCACAGGGTATGCAGCGAGACTCGGGAATCAAGTCACCCTCCGTGTTTAGTATGGTGGCATCCCTGAGGTTATCAATCACATGGCCGATGCGGAGTTCGCTTTTGTGGAAGGGTGTCGGGGGAATGTGATAGTTTATTAGACTGCCTTGCATGGTAGCTTTGAGATTGTTGGTGCAGTATTGCAACAACTGTGGCAATAAATGGTATTTGAGAAGACGAGGGGGGAGAGGAGCCGAGCTTAAATAAGGGTATCGGGGGTCCCCTCTAAAATGTAAAAAAAAAAAAAAAAAAAAAAAAAAAAAAAAAAAAAACAAAAAAAAACAAAAAAAAAAAAAAAAAAAAACAAAAAAAAACAAAAAAAAAAAAAAAAAAAAACAAAAAAAAACAAAAAAAAAAAAAAAAAAAAACAAAAAAAAACAAAAAAAAAAAAAAAAAAAAACAAAAAAAAACAAAAAAAAAAAAAAAAAAAAAAAAAAAAGACTAAAAAGAACCAAACAAGGAGAGTACAGAATTATTTTTGTTTAAAAAAAAATGATTGACTTCATCACAGGGCCGACGAGTGATTCAGTGTGGACTTGGGTCACTCCGTGAATCACAGCGAGTGACTTGGCTAGCCTTGGCCACTACAGAACTTGACAGTGACTGGAAGTGACACGAAATTAGGCAGTTGAAGATGTTTCTAAATTTCAATATTATATAATAGTAAAAAGGAAGACGCTTTTACTGAATTAGATGACAATTTTGCTACTGCTTATATATTGCTAGTGTACTAAAGAGCTGTCTACTATAGTCACGCAACTTTTGTATTACTCTATTTTATAACTTTTCTCATAATTTACTTTTTAAATTTCTTATAACTGTTTTATATTTTCCTTTTATTCATTAATTTCTTAAGCTTTATTTCTGAAAGAGTCGTAATATGATGATCCATCTAATCAGTACGAAGCAACTGTCAGTGGAAGCGAAAGTAAATGGTCTCGACGCCTGCTGAGAGGTTATTGTATTAACCATCCCAACTTAAACACCATCTTCAGTCTTGTGCTAAATTCTGACAAAATTCGCCTCGCTGTCCGCTCAGTTCTCGTCCTCGCTTTCCTCGTCGCTTTTTCCCTGCAATGAGATCCTCTGCACTAAAATCTCGACAACTCTCGCACCCTGCGGCAGCTCCGGAAAGCCACAGATGACGTGCAGCGTGCCCAAGTCAACGTCGGCCTCTCCCCGTCTGCCGTCGGAACCGCTCCAGCGCCTCTCCCCAGGCCGTCCGCAAGCCGGTGATCATGTAGGCCGAGCGGCCCGTGCCGCGCAGATAACGATGCACGGCTGGGGATTGCTTGATCGCCGTGCGGATATCTTCGTCCCTGAACTCGACCGTGACCTGCTTGACCCCGTCCACGGCGACTGTTTTTGCCGTAACATTCAAAGTAAATTAAAAGCCGAGTACTTGGGAAACAGAGTATAGTTCTTTTTTTATTTCCGCTTTATTCATTTATCCAGTCGACTTGAGCCTCGGGCATCTTAGTGGCACGGCGACAAAGTGACGATACACTAGCGCGGCGACAGTTCAAAAGCCTCACCATGCCTCCTGACCGGCCACTTTCTAGTCTTTGACTTTTTATTATTTTTATTTGACTATTATTATTATTTACGAATTTTCTTTTCTTCATCTTTAAAAAAGCAGCAAAGCTAGTGAATTCGTGCTTTGTTGACCTCTCTGTGTCGACTTGAGAGCCCCGAAGTAGGCAAGATGCACCACACAGTATGCAACAGTTTTGTTGATGATTTTCCATTTCATTTTCTTTTTAAATAAATCGAATGATGACCAGATCTCTTTTGGGATGCCTAAAAGTACGGAGAGGAAAGCAGATTGCCCACCTACACCCTACTTTTATATCCCGTCGCATTCACCCTCGTAGCTCAACTCCATTCCTTCCACCCCATCCCTTCCAGCCGGCCTTGGCTGCAATTCAAACCCCATCATTTCCTACAAGTCCTTCATCTTTTCCCTCAACTCAACCTGATCCTGCAACTTTATCTGTTTCATTTTAATCATCACGGTTCTCTCGCCCATTGGCGGCTCCGGCAAGTCCACGGGCATCATGATGAGGTCGTTGCCAAATTTTCTCCGGATAACGTCCTCCTCCGGCTTTACGCCCACCTGGTCTCGAAAGGTCATCCAGTCTTGGTCCGCGCAAGTGGCCCGGCCTATGACAAGGAAGATGGTTTTCCCGTCACGCAGCATGTCTCGTATCTTGAACTGATCAACCACCCTCCCATGGTAGGCGTCGGTGAAGTCGACTTGAGTCGCCGCACCCCGAAGCTCAGCCTCGCTCGTGGGCTGCGACTCACTCTTTCTGGATACCTCAAACAGTTCATGGGAGAATGGGGCGTCGAAATTGAACAGATTATCCTTGCCCTTGTTGAGACAATCGAAATCCCGTCTATGCATATGAAGGACGCTATGCATATGAAGGACGTGGCCGATGCGGTAGTCGCCGCCATGAGCAATTTCCATCAGCCAGCTCCAGTGGGGCGGATCGACGCCCGTGTCTTCTGTTGAAAAATACATGTTGCTGGAAGAGTTTCGGGAGAATGTTGACGTGGTATGTGAGAGGTGCCGATATAGCAAGGAAACCAGGGAAGTCGGGAGTAAAGGGATGCGTATCGAGAACCGAAGAGGAGAAAACAATGAGGAACAGGACTGCGATTTCTAGGCAGGCGAACTTTGCGACTTTTATAATAGCCAAGAGAGAGCGTGCCTGGCTTATGAAACACAGGAGTAAATCACTTTCTTTATATTTAGCTTTCATTCAGTCACTCATCCGACGGGCTTTGGCAGCTTGTGTCGCGTGGACGAGCTGCGAGGATGTGACGATGCACTGGGACACCCCCTGGCAGCTCAAAGGTCTCACTGCAATCCAGACGTGTCATCCTTGTGCCTTTGACAATCACTAGCCCAGTCCGTGAGCCCTGTATCATGGTGTCTCTCTGACTGTCGCGCAGTTACGGACGTCACAAGTTGCCATATTCATTCATTGTCAATGTCTGGACAGTCGAGCCTGCATGTCCTGTAAAGCGGGTACCACCTACTGTGAAAGACGGTGTTACTTGTAACTAACCCTAGAAACAAAATGGTGTTACACATCGACAGCTTGTCAGCGTAGTGTACTCTTGCCACGCATTTACTCGGACATTGTCACATTGTCGAGGTAGGTAGTACACGCATGCTGTTGGTGGCGGGTACGCTTTGAAGGCGCAACAAAGGTGTGAAGGGGAAGGGTGTTACGATGGGTGGCAAATGAAGTGATTGATTTGAAAGCCCAAATAGAACTAATTCACTCGAAAGTCCAAGGATAGTGACTCACCTGACAACCAAGGCCCCCATTCTCGGGAGCACACAGGCATCCGGGATGTCATGCTGAGGAACAATGGCCGACTTTCCTTGTTCATTGTAGTCAAGCAGACCTAGCCGGGAATTTTGGCATGATCAGCACGTCTTGGCACTCCAGAGTTGATACAAAAGAAAAAAGGCTGACTGGACAGGCGTGGAAGGAGTGAACAGAGGAGCCGACATGGCCAGGCAGCAGAGAGGATGTATCAAAGTCGGACATGGTGTTGCACTGGACATGGGGTAGGCTGAAAACATCGGGAAGAAGGAGATGTGAACGAGTATTATCCGTAGAGCGAACTGGTTAATACAGGTTAATTATCCGTGTTTTGTGATGGCGATTATAATTTATGCATGCTTACTGAGGATCCGTAGCATGACCCCGTCTTTAGGCCTAAGCCACTGTAAGCTGTCCCTGTATACCCGCCATCAACCCCGCCTTTACGCCCCCACGTCAACAACCAACAAAGCCAGAGCCAGAGGATGGGACACGTAGTCAAATTCTCATACTCGACTGCAATTATTCCCCAAGTCCCCTGGAATACAAATATTCTCTCCAGCTTGACCGAGGACGAGCCGCAGATCCCCTCCCCCCGCGCCCGGCCTCCGATTGCGGGGGCGGGTCCAGCCCCCGCCGCCGGGCCTAAACCAACCCCGGCCTCCCTCATCTTGATTGCGCGGTGCCAGCTATCAACGCTATCCAAACAGCCCTTCGTCCCAAGTACGCCTGCAGGTCTCGCTGCAAGATTCACAGCTCAGCTTCGAACCTCTCTAGGCTGCTTCGACGGCAAGTCATTCACGCAGAATCCCCTCTCCTACGAAAACGTGGCGCCGCACCCTGCGTCCGGCCCCGGCCTGCAACTATCGGAAGCTCCCCCCCCTCCTCCCCCCGCTCCAGCCCTCTCAAGCTGCATATAAGCCGCGCTGAGCTTCGTCCTCACTCTCGAGTCTCCTCCCCGCTCCATTCACCACCTCCTCCTCTTCCTCCTCGTAATTTTTCTCCCTTTTGGGCCTTTGCCTCTCCCTTCTCTCCCATACACGACACAAACACACACACGCTTGACCTGCAAAAAAGACACCCCGCAACCATGGCCACGCCACCCACCATCCACTCCATGCCCGGCAGCACCAACCTGCCTCCCGCCCGCCTCCCCTGCAGCAGCCGCGCCTCCACCGCCGCCCTCCCGCCCCTCGCCACCGCGCAGTCCTTCATCGCCGCCTTCAACACCTGCCTCGCCGCCGAGGTCCCCGCCGCCGCCGCCGCGAAGCTGGCCGCGCTCTTCGCCCCCGACGGCTACTGGCGCGACCACCTGGCGCTGACCTGGGCCCTGCGCACCGTGCACTCGCCCGCCGCCATCGAGACCTTCCTCGCCGCCGGTGCTGCGGGGCGGCTGCGGCTGATGACCGTGGCGCTGGACCCGACGCGCCCGGAGCCGGCGGTCGTCCGGCTCGACGCGGACGGCACCGCGGACGTGCTGCAGTTCTTCATCACGTTTGAGACCGCCGTGGGCTTCGGCGCGGGCACGGTCCGGCTAGTCGGCACGGGCGACGGGGGGTGGAGGATCTACACGCTGGGCACCGTCCTCCAGGGCCTGAAAGGGTTCGAGGAACCGACCTACGCCCGGAGGCCGCCGGGGGTGGTCCACGGCCAGCATCCGGGGCGCCAGAATTGGGCAGACAGGCGCGAGGCCGAGCTGAATTACACGGACGGCAGCGAGCCTCAAGTCATTGTTGTTGGTACGTAGCATCTATGAAGGTGCTTTGGCCTCACACCCCCACGTCGAGCGAAGCGAGGAAAAAATAATAATATGACGATGATCTACAGGTGCCGGCCAGGCCGGCCTCACTGCCGCTGTCCGACTCAAGATGCTGGGCATCAACGCCCTCATCGTAGACCGGAACAAGCGTGTCGGCGACAACTGGCGCAACCGCTACCACCAGCTGGTGCTGCACGATCCCGTCTGGTACGACCACATGCCCTACATACCCTTCCCGCCCAACTGGCCCGTCTTCACGCCCAAGGACAAGCTGGCAGGCTGGTTCGAGTCGTACGCGCAAAGCATGGAGCTGAACGTGTGGATGACGACGGAGCTCGCAGGCAAGCCGACCTGGGATGAGGCCTCCAAGACGTGGACGGTTGCGCTGCGGCGTACCAAGCCAGACGGCGGCGTAGAGGAGCGCACCTTTCGACCGAGACACATCATCCAAGCAACGGGCTACTCGGGCCAAAAGTACCTACCGGAGATCAAGGGCATGGACAGCTTCAAGGGGCATCTTCTGTGCCACTCGTCCGACTTCCCCGGCGCGAAAAAGGATGGCAACAAAAGAAAAAAGGCAATCGTGGTCGGTTGCTGCAATTCAGGACACGACATCTCGCATGATTTCTACGAAAACGGCTACGACGTGACCATGGTGCAGCGATCGACGACGCATGTGGTGTCGTCGGCGGCCATCACCGAGATTGCCCTCAAGAGTCTCTTCTCCGAAACGTCGCCGCCGGTCGACGACGCGGACCTGCTCCTCAACAGCCTCCCCAACGCGGTGCTGAAGGCGGTGCAGATACAAGTCAGCGCTTTGCAGAGCGCACACGACGAGTCCATGCTCGCGGGGCTGGCGGCCGCCGGGTTCAAGGTCGACGGCGGGCCTGACGGCTCGGGGCTCTTCTTCAAGTACTTTCAGCGTGGCGGCGGCTACTACATTGATGTCGGTGCCTCGCAGCTCATCGCCGACGGCAAGATCAAGATCAAGCAGGGACAAGAGATTAGCGAGGTTCTGCCGACCGGTCTGCGGTTCGCCGACGGTGAGGAGCTCGAGGCCGACGAGATTGTGTTTGCGACGGGGTACCAGAACATGCGGGAGCAGGCGCGCGAGATGTACGGCGACGAGCTGGCGGATCGGGTAAAAGATGTCGGGGGGCTCAACGAGGAGGGCGAGTACCGCACCATGTGGCAGGATAGCGGACATCCAGGCTTCTGGTTCCACGGGGGCAACATGGCGCAGTGTCGGTACTTTTCGCGGCTGCTGGCGCTGCAGATCAAGGGCCTTGAGGCAGGGCTGTACAAGCACGGGGAGCAGTGAGGTGTAGCCTTTTTTTTTTCTTTTGCTCGCTTCGCTCGACGTGGGGGTGGGTGCAGGCCTCGGGAAGAAAAAAAGCAACAAGAATTCCGGGTTACGTTTTGCGTTGTTGATACCTATGTTATTGGCCGTGTGTTTGCTGGGCTGTTTGCAGTGAGTGAGTGATTGTTCCACCTGGTTCGCTGCACTGCTTGACATTGTTCAATCCACAATGCTGTGCCTTGGTTCCGAGAAAATTCTGCGGCTTTGCATCGGATGGAAGACCCGGCTAGAATCTGCATCGCGGTGATTGTCAGTTGCACGCCGGCGTGGTGAGTTTGAGTTTTCCGGATGCGCGTATCGTATCAAAGTGTGCCGTTTAGCGCCGAGACTGTAGGTTGTTTATTACCGGGCCCTGCCCATCAATAGCGTCGATGGGATGCCGATTTCCGTCGTGCTTGCCATTGGATGTGTGTGCAGCGTGTTTGGTTTGCAGCTGTCTTGTTCCGTCGTTATCGCCTTGCAGGCCTCGTCACATTGGCCCAACCACCAGAGTGTAGAGTGCGTGCAGGGCAGGCTGGGAGTCAGTCAGTCTGTGCTGTGCAGAAGAAAAGAGAAAGAGGAGAAGAGAGCCTTGTAAAATCAGCTCCACTTGCCGACATCTGTGCAGGGTAGTGGGCGCTTAACCCATCAGCGCACCAGCCAATCAGCTTGTCCATCGTCCATCAAGGTCTCTCTGGACTGACCCGCTGCATCCTGTCCTCATCCAATCATCTTATCTCGTCAGGCCTCCGCATCTTCCATCCCAGCCGCTAGGCCGTTAATGGCTTCCTTGATGGCCTTGATGGCCTGGATAGCCTGGATGGCCTCCCATCCTCATCCTCGCCATCCGTCCCATCACTTACAGGGGTCAGTCCCCTCACTTGACTCTGCATCTCGCAATGGCCCATTCTTCACCTCCATCACCTCACATCTTCTCCCCATCTCTCTTCTTCCCGTCTATCCCTCCCCCCGCCTCAAAGTGGCTGAATCCTCAGCGGCTACTCCTCCCCCTCTACTGGTCCGAATCCCCTTCCCCTCCCCTCCTCCATCCTCCGGCCCCTCTCACACATCTCAACCCTTGCCCAGGTGTACCGCAGCACAGATGGTATTACATGCAGAGCCGGCCCGGCCACCAGAAAGAAAAAGGGCCACCCGGCCGGCCTCTTTTTCTACTTCCCTCCAGGCCTCCCACCCCCCCGTCTTGACCTGATCTACCTCTTCTTTCAACTATTTCTTCCCCATCTCGCTCCGCTTCCCGTTTCGTGTTGCCAAGTCAAAGTCTATGCGTACACGCCTTGGCCGTCATCGTCTTCCCTCAGCCTCGCTTTGCTTGCTGTGAAATTGGCTCGTTGCTGCGAGAGCTCCTCTGTGGCCTCGGCCTTTGCACGCACCCAGCTCCTCAGTCTGGCTGGTCCGGGTTGATTGACGTTTCACGATCCCCTCATCGCCTAATACCGCAAACACAACAAGTCGTCCTCGATCATCATGAAGCTCAACTTGATCATCAGCCTCGCCCTCGCCGGCCTGGCCGCCGCACACACCGTCATCTCCTACCCGGGCTGGCGCGGTAACAACCTCATCACCAACGACACCTTTCCCTACGGCATGCAATGGATGTATCCCTGTAAGTGTTTTGTCCTCGCCGCGCTCGACGTCGGGCCGCCGCGCTCCTCCTTCTTACCACGCTCCTCCTTCTCACTGCGCTTCCCCCTCGCCACTCAATTCCCTTGCTGACCATCAACTTCCCAGGCGGCGGCATGGGCGTCACCAAGAACCGCACCTACTGGCCCATCGGCGGCGGCACCGTCGCCTTCCAGCCCGGCTGGTTCCGCGGCCACTCCCTTGCCTTCGTCCAGATCAACCTCGGCTTCGGCTCCGACCCCAGCGCCAACATCAACGGCGGCCCTCCCAACATGAGCAACCCCATGATCGCCCCCTTCCAGATCATCGGCCCCAGCAACAACCCCTACCCGGGCACCGTCTGCCTCACCCAGATCCCGCTCCCCGTCGGCGCCAAGGTCAAGGCCGGCGACGAGGCCACCATCCAGGTCGTCGAGACGGCCCAGCACGGCGCCGCCCTGTACTCGGTAGGCCTTGCTCCTCCCTCCTCCTTCTCCTCCTCCTCCTCCTCCCCCCACCATCTCCAGCGTACGACTAACCCGCAATCCAGTGCGTCGACATCATCTTCGCCGAGCAGGGCGACCCCCGCATCGCCCCCGTCAACGAGTCCAACTGCTACAACTCGACAGACATTGGCTTCGCCCAAATCTACACCATCACCACCAAGGACTCGGGCTCCGACAACTACACCACCTCGGCCGCCCGGCGCACCCTCCACTCCGCGACCTGGGTCGGCTGGACCCCCCTAGTATTTGCCGGCGTTGCCCTACTGCTGCTGTGAATGGACTTGTATCTGCGCCGAGAAAACGCAGCTTCGTATTTTCTGTTTCATTTACACGGTGTTCTGGGTGTCTTCTTTCTGTTTCGGGGACCTTCTATGCTGAGCTGCTCTCACCATGTAATACGGCTCCCCATCTAGCTTCTATCTCAATATCCCATCCATGTATGCATGACTCACTTTCTCTACCATACTTGCTTAATACTGCTTCGTCCTATCGTTACAAATGCAATGCTTACCCGACCAGCTTCTTACACTCCGCCGCCACCGTCCGCACCCGATCCTCAGACGCCTTGCCCTCTGCCTCGTTAACCCATCCGGCAACGCCCGGCACCGCTGTCACGTCGGCCTTGGACGTCGCTGTCACGGTGCCCAGAGCGACCAAGCCTCGGTAAAGCACCTCCGAGTCGCTCTGCCCCTTGAGCAGGGCGCCAATCACCTGCACCAGTCGCCGTCTCTCGCCAGCCGACAGTGACTTCTCCTGGTTGGCCAGAACCGCCAGGTTGATAGCTAGCGTCGTCGCCGCGATCAGGAGATTGCGATTATGCGGTCCGATGGCAGCGTCGCCCTGGATGCCCGTCACACGCTCCAGGAATGATAGCAAGGTGTCTACGCGCGCACTGGCCAGGGTGCGGCCGTCGATCGTACTCAAGAGGTTGGCAAGAGTGCGCGCACCCATCATGGCCGCGTTTTCATTGGGGGCTTCGCCTTCGGGCAGGGACGCGGCAACGGCCAGGTCTATCAAGGTGCCGTGGGCGCTGTCCTTGTACTTTGCCGCCGTTTGGAAGCGCGCCACACAGCGGAGCAGGTCCAGACCAGCCAGACGATCGCCGTAGGGCCACGCTGTCACAACCTTGAAGAGAGAGGGAAAGGCATCCGCCGGAATGCTGCTGGAAGATTCGAGGGCAGTACGTAGAGATTGTAATGCGGCTTCCTCGCCGGGGTTGAGAGCAGTGTCTTTTCGACCACTGGAAATCATCGTCTTGTTGACGCTCGAAATCTTATTGAAAATGGCTATTGCCGTCAGTGTGTGTAGCATGATGAGGAGGAAAATGATACATACCGTCGTACTTGGCGGCAGTAATGTTGAGATATTCCTTTTGCGGAAGGATCCGCGGCTTTTGCGTCTCCTCGCCGGGACGGTATCTCGACTCCGTGCCGTAGGGGTCAGGCCCGCCACTCTGCTCCGTTTGGCCCAAGGTAGCTCCCTTTGTATTTGTCGTGATGAATTGAGCCACATTGTCCAAGTAGCCGAGAGGCAGCTCATTGTCATTGAGGAACTTGGTGGCGCTTTCATATGGGTTTTCCGAGAGGTTGTATGGCAGCTTTAGCGGCGGTTTGCCGTCCTCAATATCCACGTCAAAGACGAAGTCGTATGACTTGCCCTTGTATTCCACCTTCTTGCCCGTACTTCCAACGGCATCCACCACCGTGCCGACATTGATCCATTGTTGTTGGCTCATCGACCACGTGTGTGCCGTCACGTTGCCATTGCTCTCCTTGATCATCTGCACCTGACCTTCCTTGGTGCCGGACTTGGTCTGGAGAAATTCGGGGCCCGGGAGGTTTTCCTTGTTGACCCCCCCTACTTGCTGCTGGGGAATCGAGGACGCCTTGACAGAATCTTCAAATTCTTTGATGGTTTGCTTGTCGGCAACTCGCTCGGGACTGCGGGTAAAGACACGAGCGACACCGTCGCTGGCACCGGACACGATGTCGCCAGTCTCTGGGTGGGCGGCAACCGTCCAGACCGAAATGGCAGGATGTGTGATTGTCTGTGTGCATTCGAGACCCTTCCACACGCGGACGGTGCGGTCCTCTCCAGAGCTAATCAGCTCGCCCGTAGGCAGACTGGCCAGCGAGTAAACAAAGCTATCGTGGCCATGGAGCTCGGCAATTTGCTGGCCGTTGAGCTTCCAAAGTCTGATTGTACCATCGTTGCTCGCACTGGCGATATCAGCGCCGCTCGGGTGCGTCGATGGGACGCGACACAGTGCACGCACCACATCAGGGGTGTATATCGTCGACGCGGCGTCCACCTCTCCGCCTTTGCCCTTGGTCAGGTCAAAGACGCGTATGTTCTTGTCGGCGCAGCCAGTCACGACCGTCTTCTCGTCCAGCGCCAGCACCGCCCACACTGCCATGCCCTCATGCCCGCTGAGGGCCAATTCCGTCTCCCAGGTGTTCAGGTTCCAGACGCGCGCCTGGCCATCCCATCCGCCGGAGACGAGAAACTTGCCATTGGGTGCGACATCCAGCGCGCAGACGTTGTTGGCGTGTCCGATGAGCAGGCGTTCGGCGTGGTCGCTGGGTTGTTTGCGGGGGTTCTTGACCTCGATGATGGTGTCTTTTCCACCCGAGACAACCAGGCCATCGGGGTGCTCGACGTTTGGGGGATAAAAGGCGACGGTGTTGACGTATTCGGAGCCGCGGCTTAGTAGGGTGCCGTCGAACGAGGCATCGGCGGCCTGAGAGCGATGCCAGAGGCGGACGCTGCAGTCTCTCGAGGCGGTGACGATGGTATCGGGCGAGGCAAAGGCGGCAGCGCGAACCTGTGCTTGCTGTTAGCGGAGAGGCGGGGAGGACATGGAGGATGGAGGGGTAGGGGTAGGGGAGTGCGCACGTCGGCTTCATGACCTATGAGCTGCGCTGAAAGCTTGAAGTTGACCATGATTGCTGTGTCTGGGGGATGCTGAAGGAAAGAAGAATATGCAGACGGCAACAACGCACAATCAAAGGGAGTAAGGAAGAGTTGACGCAGTGACGTTTGCCAAATGGCCGAGGTGGAGGTGGTGGAAGGGAAGCGTGGAACCTGGTGGATGGATGATGAATAGCGAGCGAGCTGCTGTGGAGCGGTGTCGCAACTGCCCCTCCTCGCTGATGCGGTAGGAAAGGGAAGAGCAGGTGGAATAGAATTAGCGCAGTGCTGAGAAGCAATTCCATCCAACAAGGGGGGGCTTCTTATTATCAGTATTATTTCTGTTTTTATAAAAAAAAAAAGAAGAGAAAAAAAGAAGAAACGTAGGAGATGGAACGCGGTGGAAGGAGGACCTACCTATGTAGCATGTCTCAGCAGCTCAACTACCTTACAACCTTGATGAATTGGCCAAGTACCAGGCATTTAATAGGCAGGACCAGGTGTGCGAACCAAGGTAGGCATGAAGCTGTAAAGGAGAGACAAAACAGAGAGAAAAAAAAAATACAAGATATGAAATAGAAACGATCCATATTTTTCAAAGAATTTCTAGAGCTCGACACGACTGTTCAATCGACCTCGACCCATGTAGAAATAGCAACAAGGAATACATTGCAAACAAGTGAATGGATGTCTATCCCATCTACCTCTACAGGTCGATAACCAACTCCTAAAAATGTCACAGCTTGGAAACAAAGAAGAATGCCTTTCCAATTCAAGAGATTGATAACCAACTCTCAGTTAATATTATAATTCTCCCGAAACCTCCCACATTATTCAACACACGTCACCACGCATCTCTCAACCTCTCGCCAGAAAAGCGGGTCAGCCTCTCATACAAAAAACTGGCGATGCCATCACATCAAACTCACCTCACCACCATACCCAATCCCGCATCCCGCCTCCTCCGACCAAACCTCTCATACATGCACAAACCCCATGTCCACCCACGACGGCTGGACCCGCGTCCATCGCAAATCCCGCCACCCCCGCCGCACCACCCCTCACCACCCGCCGCTGCCCGACACCTTTGCGCCGCGCACCACCGGCCTGCTCCGGCCCCCTTCCGCCCTACGCGCCGACCACGACAGGCTCCGCGCCCGAGTGGCTCGCCTCGCCCGCCTGCGCCTCGCTGCTGCTCCTCCTCCGTGCCGCACGCCGCCGCCGCCGCCGCCGCCGCCCCCCCGCACATCGCCGTCCGCACGGCCGTGTGTCTCGGCATCGGCACCTTTGACCCGCCCGGCGGCGCCTGGGAGGCCAAGCGCGCCGCCTACGTGCAGCTCTGCGCCTTTTCCACCATTGTCTCGCACCTAGGTATGCGCCTCTCATAGCAAAAGCAAACTACAACCCCTCTCCCCCCCTTTTTTCCTTTCCTTCTGTCCAAAAAGCTTGGCGTTTTCATCCTTTGCGCGCACCTAGATTTTTTCGCTTACAAGATCAAAACCCCAGAATCATACACCCAACACCCCATCGAGTGCGTCTTCCAGGACCCCGTCTTCACCCCCTCGGACGTCGCCTTCCTCGCTGATCTCGGCTACCGCGTCGTCCCCTCGCCCGCCGCGTACGCACTCGTCGACCGCACCACCCTCCTCTTCGCCATCCACCTGTACCGCCCCATCTACGCCGCCGCCTTCCAGCAACCCGACCTCCCCGCCATCTTCGTCGGCACCGGGTGGGACGTCTGGGATACGTAAGTCCCCCCCCCCTTTTTTTTTTCTTTTTTCATTTTTCTTTATTGGTTCTCACTTCGGCTCGGGCGCGAACTGGCCCTGTTTGTTCTTGCACGTCCAACTTGAATAACAAGGGACGATGACCTTTACTGACACGGTGGTGTGGCAGGGTGACGATAGATGGGGCCACGGACTTGGAGAATATGAGGAGGATGGACCGGACGTACACCCGGCACGCGTTCCCGCAGGACGCGGCCAGCACGGCCTTCTCCAGCACCAGCATCTACTTTGCCCCGCCGGGGGCCACGTCCGCCGCCGTAGAGGAGGCTGTAGAAGAGACCACCTCGAACAAGAACAGAACCGGCGAGGACACTATCAATCAGGAGACGAGCAGCAAGCAGGAGCCCAAGGACAAGGACACCACAGACAAGGACACCACTGACAACGACCTCACTGACAAGGAGGAGCCTAAAGGCAAAGACGTCAAAGGCAAGGACATCACAGACAAGGACACCATAGACAAGGACACCACAGACAAGGACACCACAGACAAGGAGGAGCCTAAAGGCAAAGACGTCAAAGGCAAGGACATCACAGACAAGGATACCATAGACAAGGACACCATAGACAAGGACACCATAGGCAAGGACACGGGCGGCGAGCAACGAGTAGAGAAACGATTAATTGGTCGTGTATAAATCTATTTCTCGCACATGTACTATTCTAACTCATGCGTAGCATTCACGGTTGTAAAAACATTAAAAACCCCAAATGCGCCGTATATGTAAACAGCAAAAAGAAAAGAAAAAAAAAAGGCCACCAAAAGAAGAATAAGGAGAAAAAAAATAAAAAAAAGGCCAGGGCCACCAGGCAACCTAGCGATGAATGCCATCGAGCCAATGTCAAGAGTTCCATGCATTGCCATGCATATCCACAGTATTCTTCGTGAATGATTCCAATAGCTCGACTGATCGAGCGAGTCCTTTGTATGTCCATGCATTATCCGCGTCCCACCTCCTTCTGCTCCCAGTCGTCATCTTGTGTCTTTTCGGAGCACCCTTTCTTCTACGTCTTGTTGGCTAAGATACGGTTGTGCCTCCGCAGTCGGGAATCTGGAGGCCAGTCTTGAGATTCCGGTTCACGTCCAGCAGACCCCACTTGTCCTCCCAGTTTTCTTTGCCCGAGTTGAAGCGTGACTTCCACGGCTCGTCAAAGGCCTCGAACCAAAAGTAGTTGGTACCATTCTTGAGCGCCTCACACACCCAGTCCGCCATGAAACGGTTCATCTCGGGGATGCCAGCCTTGGCGGGGGTGGTGCACTGGGGCGCCGAAGCGGGACACCTGGTGCCGCCCGCCGAAGGCCAGCCGGTTTCCGAAATGACATTGTTCTTCTTGTCGGGCTTCCACATGGGTCCATTCTTGTTCTGCCAGAAACTATACGTCCATCCGGCGGCCAGATCAGCCGGGGTTCCACTAAAGAACGGATGAATATTGGCCATGATGAGGTCAGAATCAGTGGCCAGCTCATTCGTCCAGTCGTCGCCAAGATCCGACGTGGCGACAGGTAGGCTAAGGCTTCGCTTTGTCAGGTTGGCGCGGACGTCGGTGAGGACCGAGGACAGCTGAGTAATGGACATTTCTTTGCGGAACAAGATCTCGTTGGCGACAATGACGCCCTCAAATTGATCGCCGCCGTACTGGTCGAGGATGTCCCACATTTGCGAGAGTTGGCGTTGGTTGGTGGTGCTGTTGCCATCTTGCCAGACGCCGAGCCAAACTTTGAGATCCTTCTTCATCTCCAGCCTGTCGATGGCGTGGAGGACCATTTGAGTCTGATTGCAGTCGGTTCCGTAGAGTCGAATCTTGTTGGTAAGCTGGCTGAGAACGGCGACGTCGCGGGTGACATTGTTCTGGGAGGGCGGGTTTTTGAGGCATTCGGGGTACTGGACGTTGATGGGGGTATAGTCCATGCCAGGAAAGACCCTGTGCAAGTTTTTGTTGTTGAGCAGCTTTTGGATCTCGGCACTTTTCAGACCGAGGTCACCACTAGCATCGTCGTTGGTGCCAGAGCTGGAGTTGTCTTTGCCGTTGTCGTCTTTTCTACCGGCGACGAGGGTTCCAACGACACCACCGACGATGGCTCCGACAATAACGAGGAAGATGAGGGCGATGATGGCCCATTTCCATTTCTTGGAGCGGCCTTGCTTCTTCTCGAGCCAATCTGAGGGTCGTTCGCGCTTGGCAGGTTCAAAGTAGCCACGCGTGTCTTGAAGAGTCAGCTGAAGGCAGGGAAGCGAGGACGGGGAGGCAAAACATACCGTGTTCGGCGGCTACGGCGGTGGCGCCTCCGGCCGCCGCACCGATGGCGGCGGGGACGGCTCGTTTGCTGCCGCTATGAGCAGAGTTCCTGTTGCTCTGGCGGCCATAGTGAAGGCCGTCATCGCCATCATCCTCGATCGACGTGGGATCGACCATGCCCAAGGGGGGAGCGTCTAGGCGAGAGGATGAGGAGTGACTGTAGTAGGCATCTTGCCCGCTGAGGTAGGGGTCGGCCGGGGCATTTGGACCTGTAGACGGCGACCTGGAGCCAACAGATGAGCCAGCAACGGTGCCAAAGGGGTTGACGGTTGAGCGAGAATCACCATCCATGGCGTAGCCGGCTGCATAAGGGCCGCTGTGCAGGCTGGGATGAGGCGACGAGCTGTAGGGTGCGATTGCCCGTGAAGGCGGAGGGAGAACTTGGCCGGCTGTGCGGATAGAGTCGGGGTTATAAGCAGCGGCAGACATGGCGGCGGGGTGTGAATAGCCATAGTGATCGGGCCCAGACGAGTCGCTGGGAGGAGCATGGTGGTAGTCGTCAGCATGTTGGCGAGATGCAGACCCGTCGTGTGGATGCAGGTTCATGTGTGGAGGAGGTGGAGGTCCCGGCTGATGAACAGGAACGTTGTCGTAGGGTCTCTGGTCGTAATGGACCGGGGGTTCTGGTGTACGACCGGGCGAGTCGTCGTGATACGGCGATTCCTGACCGTATTGGTTGTATTGAGGTCGCCGGCTGGGGGTTTGGTAGCGGTTATCGTAGGCGGGATCGAGGGGCTCCCTCTCATAAGGATCGTTGTGAGGATAGTGCTGCATGGCGGCGGCGGTGACGGCAGCGGCGAGAAGCAAAGCAGAAAGCGTTGGGAATCAACGAGGTCCCGCAGGACGACGACAACGGAAGGCCGGCGGCCAGTACGGAGTAGATTGGATATGGTCAAGGACGGGGCATATGGAGGCGGACAAGGGTGTACGAAATTGAGCAAGTCGATAGCGTCAGGCGATTAATCGAGGGAGTGGATGGATGCTGTCGGGAGAGCTGGGTCGGTTGAGAGCTTGATTGCGACAGAGAAGCAAGTCGCTACCTGGCTATTTATTAGGTAGTCATGGGCTGGGCGAGGCGATGGTGAGGGAGGAGGAGTGCGCGCGCGGCAACGGCGGGCAAATTGTGGCGATGCTGCCAGCTACCCGGCCTCTTGGACGTTGGATGTTTGTTGGTTTTGTTGCCAAGTTGGAGCAGGTTAGGGATAGAGTGGTGGAGGAAGAAACAGGCGAGAGAAGGCTTAGCTGGAAGGTTGTCGCGGGAAGCGCGAGAGGGAGGAAATGGCAAGGGCAGAGGGGGAGAGGGAGTAGAAGAAGGCTGTGGCTGGCAAGTGAAAGAAGAGGACAAGAGCGGTTGGTTGTGTGGATAGTTGGCTGTGTCGGATGGGATGGGATGGGATGGGATGGGATGGGCTGGGTTGGGGGGGGGGGGGGGGGAAAAAGGAAAAAAAATATTTAAAAGGGGGGAGGGGGGGGGGGGGGAAAAAAAGAAAAAATATTTAAAAGGGGGGAGGGGGGGGGGGGGGAAAAAAAGAAAAAATATTTAAAAGGGGGGAGGGGGGGGGGGGGGAAAAAAAGAAAAAATATTTAAAAGGGGGGAGGGGGGGGGGGGGGGGGGGGGGGGGGGGGGGGGGGGGGGGGGGGAGGAACAAGGAATAACTAGTTACAAGCGATGGATGGAGATGGAGAGGCGCAGGGACGAGTTGAGAGCGGGCTGGCTGACTGGCTGACTGGCTGGCCGGGGGCGTGGATGTGGACGTTTTGAGTTGGGCGTGGGCTTGAACAGGTAGGTAGGTACGGATAGGTGGTGATGATAGACGGAAAGTAGGTAGGTACCTACTGCAATAGTCGACTTGGCAGTAGGTTGCATGACTTATTCCTAGGCCTCTAGGTACCGAGGGGGGCGTGGGTGAAGCAAAAGCGGATGGATCCAGTGGATGCAAAGGCAAGCCTAGAAGCCAAATTGCCATGCCAGCCAAGCACCAAGCAGAGACGTTGCCGACCTACCTCCTTGGTACCTGGTTGGTGGTGCTACTCGGTGCTACCTAGCCTGCTACACGATCGAGGTGACGATAATGCCAATGCTATGACGTGGGTTTACTCTATTATAAAAAAAAAAAAAAAAAAAAAACGATGGCATTGTTGAAGAGAGGGAGCATGATGAAGCTTGCCTGGTTGGTCTGGCATGGAAGGAATGGAACGGAAGCAAGCCAAGACGCACAGGAGAGGAGACACACCAGAATGCTTCAGGGCATTGCATCTGCGCCTCCATCCATTGTAATTTTAGTGAGGGCTTGTCCACCGACGGCCCTGGACAGAAAGAGTACGAGCAAGGCCAGGCAGGCTAATCCGGCGCAAACGACACCAAAAACGCCACGCGCGGCTCACTGGCAGTTAGCGGATGAGCTACTACAGGTAGGTACCTACCTGGATGCTGCAGCGCCCGCTCATATGCAAGTCCCGCACGACACGAGAAAGTGTCAGGTCTGTCCGTCTATACGAACAGATTACTAGTTAGTTAGTTGCCTGCCTAGTTGACTGTTGGAAGCTGCTGCAAGCTTTCATGAGACGTATGTACGCAAGTTTCCTTTTATCAGTCTAGCTAGTCCCCTCTCTTGTTCATTTTATTATTCTTCTTCCCTCCTTTCGTCTGCTCCTTGCTCTTCTTCCTCGATCGCGCTTTGGCTCGCCGCCAAGGGCCACGGCCATAGCCACACTCGAGGCCACGCCAGCTTTTACGAGGTTTATAATTACACAATGATTGGACTGACCCTCTCGCGACAAGAATCAAGCGAGAGAAAAGAAAAAAAAACTACGCAACAAAGACGCGCAATTGAAATGACAAGACAAGAAAAACAATGCTCGGCTGGTCCATTTCTGTTCATTCCTGCCCATCTCACGTAGCGACAGACAGGAGCCGCACTACTGCCAGTCGCTCGGGGCAACGGCCGTCACATCACATCACCACACCAGCAGCACACCAGCAGCACACCTGCAGCCAGACAACTGCAACGGCTACGGCTACGGGTACAGCCAAGTGCAGATACAGGCACTGATGGTCAACTACAACCTAACTTATTTAGTGACTGTACTGGTGGCTGGCCATTCCTCGGGCCAACCAAGTGTGGCGCCCAACTAAAACAGTCAGCCATGTCTTTTTTTAGCCCGTCATGCCGCTGCCACCACCACCACAAACCACAAGGCTCTGCCTCTCTCTCTCTCTCTCTCTCTCTGGATGATTCACGCGGCAACGCGCTTGGTCAATGGGCACCTATGCTGGTAGTAATGCAGAAATCAATTCTTCCTGCTACATACCTGCATGGCTGACATGCCGTGTGTCAGAGATCTCTTCTCTGGACAAAGACCTTGTTGCGTTGCCGTGCTTGACCTTTTTACAACCTCTACGAATTGCTGCGGATAAATTATCATGACATCATCACCACCTCCCACCTATAAACCTGGTCCCTTGCAATCACTCACTCACTCACTCACTCACCCACCCACCCATCCATCCATCCATCCATCCATCCACCAGCAACAAAGAAGCAGGCTTCAATCCAATCCAATCAAATCAAATCCAATCAAATTCCATCCCCTCCCGTCCACAACCGTCCACAACCGCATATTCGCAACCATCTGCTTGCATGCACCGTTTCCATCGCCATCTCTCCTCCTTCTCCCCTCCCCGCCGCCCCTGCTAAAATGCCGAGCTTGACATGTTAAAAAAGAGGACCATTCTCGTGTTCCTTTTGTTCAATTCCCTCAACTTCCCCCACGCGCTCCAACCAAAGGCGACAAACGACAAACTGGGATGTCAACCAACCAATTAACTAGTAGGTGGTCAACGTTGGCCATTCGCAGCCCAGACTCTCTTATTATTCATAACTCAACTGGCAACTTGCAACCCACCTTGTCCGTTCCTTGTGCAAAAGTATGCACCAACCATGCACATGCACATTCATATTCACATTCACATTCACATTCAAATTCACATTCACATATTCATATCATATTCACTTCACACCATCAACCATTGCCTAAGCCTGAGCCTGATCTGCACCTCTGCGACAAGCCCACCCTCGACACGCTCGCCTCCTGGTTTGAAAAGATGCCGCACCAGTACAAAGAGGAAGGAAGGCGTCGCCGATCCACCCACGACATTTTTTTTTTCTCTTCGCCTTTGCCTTTGCCTCTCTTTTCTGCCCATCCCCGCCTTTGCTTGCCCCTTGCCCTTGTCCTTGCCCATGACCCGGCAGACAGGTTGCATGTAAAACGGAGTCCACGTACATGAATGTATGTGTGATGTGTGATGTATGAGCGCGACTCGTAGCATATCGAATCCCCCCCCACCCTTCCTCCCTCCCCTCCATGCTTACGCGGCTCAATAGCTGCTGTTTTATGTCCAGTCCATCTCCATCTCCGTGTCTGTCTTATAAACCCTCAACTATATAATAAATTGCCCGAACGGATACCCTTGAGTGAAGGCGGAAAATGCCTCCGCAGCACTCGGTGCGACTTTGTTTTACTACAAAATGGAACTAGGTAAAAAAAAAAAAAATTCAACTCGCCGTTTCGAGGATCACGCCACCTGCAGACCTCGCTTGTTTCTAGTAGAAACTCTCCGTTGCGGCTTTAACAATTGAAAGTTTGCAGGGCCTTGTGTATTTATGGATGAACGGATTTCTTCCTCAAACAACGCATTATTCCGTAGACGCTCCGAGTACCAAAGATTGATCGCCGCAATCTTTAGATGGAAAAAAGCCTACGGGTTGGGTGCTGTAGTTTCCAACACGCCTCACCCTCACGAGGCTGTCAGCCCACATCCACCAAAGGCACTGACTGACTGGCACGGCCGAACCCGTTCACCAGTTGACCAGTTAAATCCTAGTTTACCATTAATCTTAGTTTACCATTAATCTTAGTTTACCATTAATCTTAGTTTACCATTAATCTTAGTTTACCATTAATCTTATTAGTTTACCATGATAATTTAGCGGAACCCCTTCTTCAACGGCAAACCGGCACAGGCTGGGCCTTGCCTTGAAGGCTGCTAGTTGGCCGCTCGTATCCGCGTGCTGGAGCCTCCGCAATGCGGATTGCAGAGTCGTGCGGCATACTTGCATTCCCATAATACCTCCCATAATACCATCGGCACACGTGGAATAAATCAAATCAAATTAAACTTTTGGCTTGTGGCATCGCCGGACACCGCCGCCGTGGTCACCGCAAGAGCGTGACTTGTCCACCAACCAACAACTGCGAGTCAAGAGTCAAGGGAATGGGCATTACCGACCATGACCCTTGAGTGCGCTGATAAAGTGACATGTGAGGGTACTTTTCGGCTTGAGATGCTTCATTTCCTCTCCTCGCGCTCGTCAAGAGTAACCGTCGCGATGCCCATCAAGTACTTGAACAGTTGCGCACAAACAGTCGGGAACGCTCCAGTTGTTAACCTGAACAAGACCTGTCAGCGGCAACAGCCGGCACTGCCGAATGTCGACACAAAATCAGCTCATTTTTCCCTTTGCACTGGAAGCCAAGAACTCGATAGTATAGGCAGGTATATTACTTGCAGCACAAATATCGGTTGGTCCTAGAGTCACCAGTACACCATTTCTCACATTCGATTAGTACAGGGTAGCTGGCTGACGCTTCCCCACGGCCACAACGGACTAGATGGATTCGATGCGCCTTTTGATATGTTCGGTAGGTCCCGTGCTTTCGCATATCTACCGCTTTCTAAGCTCCAACTAGTCGCCTGATAAAGAAAAGCATGCTTTGTCTATTTGCCCATTGTCTTTGGTCCAGTATGTTCCGCGGCGGAGGTGGCGGTTACTAGTTAGGCCGCCTCTTTGTACATGTGCATGTAGTTGACAATGTCCTGTCGTCAACCGGAGACTGAACTGGTCGGAATCATCCCATATCCTTATTGCAGACTTGGAGTCGTTTATTACACCGAGTTGGATGTGTGTAAGTGGCCTTGCTTCTGCCAAGTTTGCCCACCTTAGAAAACGACTTGGACATAGCTCGGGTCAGTGTGGCGCGCTAGTGGACGGTGAGTGAATGGAGTGATGATCCCCCAGGTAGATAGATGGATGTGTGAACGCATCGATTTAGTGTTATTATATTGCAACGTTGCTGTAGTCTTGTCTTGCGGATGTGCACAAGGCCGATAGCCATACAAGAGTTGAGAATTAGAAACAAATCAAATTGTCGACACTGCGCGTCGCGATGCCAAGTCTTATAATGAGCAGATGCGGCGGTTATGATGGCATGCGGTCGTTCCTGGGTCAGCCGGGGTTGTGCTTAATAAGTAGCATAACTATATAGTATAAATAGGCAAGTGTAAGTGTAAATGTGAATGGACATGCAAAAATGGAAATAGTCTGTCTGCCTTGTGGACCAACGACGACGCCATAATCCATTATCCCACCTTGACACCAGCATTGTCAGTCGTACGTGGTTGGGACCAGGGAAGAGTAAGAATTGACTTTCCTTTTTTTTTCTAAAAAAAGAAAAAAGAAAGAAGAAGAAAAAATCTCCAAAAATCCCGACGGCAATAATAAAAGTCATAGTTGCAGATGGTAGGTTGACCCGGCTTGTGGGTTGGGCTGATTCCACCATCCATCCATCCATCCATCCATCCATCCTCCCCCCCATCCATTCTCCATTTCTATACCATTTTGTACCTGTACTCCGTATAGTACCTACGATTGATAGATAACCTTGACGCCACCATTATCCTCGCTGGCTTCGGCTTCCCCTCGCCTCGGAACAGTCATCCCCAACAGAGGGCTGCTTGGTACTGATGAACGACGCGAAAACAGGAGAATCGGTAATTTTTTGCCAAATCAATCTGCAGTCTGCTAGAAAAGGCTCTCGACTTTTGAAAACTGAAAAGGCCACCCCAAGCAAAGCAAGCCCTCCTCTCCTGGCCAAGAGACGCTAAATCGGCTGGGCTCTCCGCACAGCTCACATCTCAGCTAACAGCTTCTCACAAACTCAACTACGTCAACTCCGGCTTCCCCGCCCATGTAATTTGGAAGGCGACCTCTTCTTTCGGCGGCTTCAAGGAAAGGAAAAAAAAAACACCTCTGCTTGTCCGGTCCAAGACCATCAAGCGAAGCCGGCCCAGGCCAACCAGTCGAAAACCCGCCTGCCTGCCTGCCTGCCTGCGCGGCCATGGAGATTCAGTTTTCCATTCCGCTCGCCCGGCCGACAAACGCGACATCATCAGCACCGTGAGTCTACCAGCCAGCCAGCCAATCTGGGCTTCCAGAATCCGCCTGGGAAAACTGTCAGACAAGAACCTGCCAAACCAACAACTCCCTGTGCATCATTAGGTCTTCCGCAAACGAGTCATCAAACAGCGCCGCCACCGCAGCCGCAGCCGCAGCCGCAGCTTTCTCGGCGCGAGCGGCCGGCACACATCGTTTTGCTCTAGAATCTCGTACCAGACACACCCGTCGCAGTTCGACTCGCGCTCGCACTGGCTGTGCCACATGTAAGTCAGCTTTCATCCAACTACTACCTTCGTCGTTACCTGGGTTGTGAGAAAGCTAACCCTGCACTACCATCTAGGCAAGTAAGTAAGCGTCCCGAAACAACGCCGCGACAATGTTTCCCCGGCCTCTGACTCTCAACGCAGAAAGCGACATGTCAAGTGCGACGAGACGAGGCCCGCGTGTCTGAATTGCATCAAATGGCGAGGTTACTGCGACTCGTATGCCACCGAGCCGTCTACGCGAGGTGCAAAGGGCGCCGCCACCGACGACACCGCCAGGCTCATTCACACGAAAAAGGCACCGCTGATGCTGACCGAACCCCTCGTCAACACTCTACGCTTCGCCAGCCAGGACGAACGAGCCTACTTTGACGAATGGGCGCACCTCTCCGTCACCTTCCTCAGCGGCGGCCTCGACCACACCCGGCTATGGACCGCCACCATGCCGCAGCTGAGCCTCGAGGAGCCCACGCTGCGCTACGGCGCCATGGCTGTCGGCGCCCTGCGACGCGCCTGCCGACTCGGCAACGCGCCAACGCTCGCCGACGACAACCGGCACTACCTCAACGCCGTCACGCTCTACTGCGAGGCACTGCGGCGGCAGTCGGCGGCCCGCCCGAACCGCGAGGGCCTGCGAACCGCGCTGCTCTCGTCGCTGCTCTTCATCTGCTTCGAGGCTCTGCGCGGCAACACCCCCGCCGCCCTCAAGCACGTCACCCACGGCTTCACCATGCTCAACGAGCTGGCCGGGTGCACCCCGCGCGCGCCCGACCTCGTCAGCATCGCACCCGCCCCGCCCGCCATGGTCCAGGAGATCCTCGACTGCTACAAGCCGCTCGAGCTGCAGTCGCGGTCCTTCTTGGGCTCCTACAAAGCTGCCTTCTTCAAGGGCGGCGGCAACCTGCAGCCGCCGCCGCAGCACCCGGGAGGACAGCCACCGCAACCACAGCGGCCAGAGCCGCGATTGATGTCGCCGACGCCGAGTCCCCGGCGGTTCGTAGCCGTGAGTAGTGTGCAGTCGCCCGCCAGCGATCCGAGCACACCGCAGAGCCAGAACATGGGGGTGCTCAGCCCGCGCAGCTTGGGCAGCCCGTCAAGTCAAAATACCACACCAGTCGCACCAACACCGTCATCCACGTCATCGCCCTCTTCCGCCTCCCCATCCTGCACCACCCCGGCCGGTCCGGGACGGCAAGGCCCGCCGAGACGACCACCCGGCATCGCGCCCTTCACCAAGCACTCGCCATACTTCCGCCCCAAGCGGACCACCATCACCACGCTGCACGAGATGCCCCGCACCTTTGCCGACATGGAGGAGACGCAGGGCTACTGGGCGCTCGTGCAGCGCAACATGGTGCAGCACATGCCGCTGCTCGCCGCCACCAGCGCGCGTCTCGCCCTCTCCAAGGCCGGCTCCGAGGCCGAGGTCGAGGCCAAGCTGGCCGGCGTCCGGCAGGACCCCGCCATCGGCAAGTTCATCGCCGACTGCCGGTACTGGATCCGGCGGTGGTCCGAGGCATACGAGCCGCTCTACCGCGCCGCCGTGCGCCGTCGCTGCCTCGACGCCGCCTCGGCCGCCGCGTACCTGCACGCCATCAACCTGCGCGTGGAGTACCTGGTGCTGAGCGTGTACACCACCGTGCCGCGGTACGCCGGCCTCGTCACCGCGCGCGCGCTGACCCCGCAGTACCGCGAGATTGTCGTGCTCGCCGAGACGCTGCTGCAGGCGCGCTGGCGGCCGCCGCCCGAAGCCGGCGGCGGCGGCGGCGGCGACGGTGGCGACTTCGCCATGGACGCCGGCTGGACCTGGCCGCTGTTCATCGCCGCGTTTGGATGCCGCGACCCGGCCGTGCGCGCCGACGCCACCCGCATCCTCGGCCAGTACCCGGTGCGCAACGCCCTGCGCGACAGTCGCGTGTACCGCGCCATCGCGCTGCGCAACGAGGCGGTCGAGCGCGCCGTCGCGGCGGACGGCGGGGACGAGGCGAGGCGGTGGGTGAGGCTGCGGCGGCGCGAGGTGCTGTTCGAGGACTTTGGCGCGAGCGTGGTGCTGCGGTCGGTCCGCAAGCACCCGGACACGGGGGTCTGGGAGCTGATCGAGGAGGTTGCGGACTTTCAGGTGCGGCCGGACGGGCAGCTCGACTGGCGGAGGCAGCCCATCTCGGATGCCACGTCGATACTCGGGGGTGTGTGCTGAGAGGGTTGCGGCCCGGTTTGTGGGCGCGTGCGTGAGGTGTTGGTCGTTGGCAGCTTGTACATACTAGTAGCATGGCGTAGACGTTGGGATATACCCACAGGACATGTTTTTTTTCCTCTTCTTTTTATTTTTCTCGCTTTTTCAATTTTCGTCCAGAAACAACACACTTGAGCGCCATGACTGTGTAGGTAAAAGCTGCCCATCAATCTCCCCATGACAAGCTTGACGAGAGGCTTTCCATGCCCACCTCATGAAGGCAGATAACGGCACGCCTTTCATCGAAGCGTGATTGGTTTAGTGGTAAAATTCTCCGTTGCCATCCGCAACGTCGGGGAGCCCTGGGTTCGATTCCCAGATCACGCATTCGTATTTCTTTTTGCCATTTTTACGTATTTTTTATTTCGTCGTCGACCTTGATGGGGGGGGGGGCTTGGTGGGACGGGTCCTCTTTTTGCCCTAGTTGTGAACTATCGTGGGAGATGGATAGTGGCAGATAAGAACGTCGTCTTCAACGAAGCGTGATTGGTTTAGTGGTAAAATTCTCCGTTGCCATTAGCAACGTCGGGGAGCCCTGGGTTCGATTCCCAGATCACGCATCCATTATTCTTTTGCCGTTGTCATACACACTCGGTCTCTTGTCTTTTTGTGGCGTACAGCAGGTGCTTGGTAGCTGGGCGTGTTTACTGCTGGCTGTTTGTCGTGACCGCCGTCAAATTCGGGAGACGGCATCGATGACCAAGGCTATCCATCTTCCTAATCCATAATGAACAGTGACTGAAGTAAACACCCGTCTTCCTTCTTCACCTCCTCCCAGTTGGCGTCCGACACAAAGTGCTCCGCGCTGTCGCCGGCCCTCTCCAGATACCACACGCCCACGTCCACCATCTCCCCGCGCCGCGCGCTGCCGTGGTACACGTCGTGCGCCAGGTTGATGGCCTCGCGGCCGTGCAGCGCGAACGCGGACCGCAGCAGCCGCAGGTTCGCGTCGCGCGCGTCCCTGCGCACCCGCAGCCGCGCCGCCGCCCGGTACGCGGGAAGCCCGCGACGTACCGCGCCAGCAGCGCGTGCAGGCCGTCGTCGTCCTTGTCGTCGTCGCGGGCGTCGAGCAGCTCGCAGCGCAGGCTGGCGAGGAACTGCGCGACGTCGCCGTTGACGCCGCGGCCGGAGGCGCGGCCAAACTCCCAGTCGAGCAGCGCGGGCGTCAGGTCCGCGTCCGCGTCCGCGTCCACGGCGGCGGCGGCGGGGTCAGGGAGCAGGACGGAGCCAGGGTGGAAGTCGCCGAGGCTGAGGGCCGGGCGGTAGTCGTACGGGGGGTCGTTGTATTCGCGGGCGGTGGCGTCGAAGAGCCGCCGCGCGTTGGCGTGGCCTCTGATGCGGTCCTTGATGGGGAGGACGGCAAACTCCCAGACGATGCCCTGGGACACGGGCTCGGACAGCATCTCGTATGTTTCGGGCGAGGCTTGTATCCTGCGGACCGTCTCTGGGCTGTGGACGAGGGCCATGATGGAGCCCGTGTCGCGACCGAGCTTGGCGATTTGGTCGGCGGTGGCTGTTGAATCCTTGGCGGCGGCTTTGATGAACTCGACAATGTTGATGAGGTTCCCGAGGTCGGAGAGCAGCAGGATGGACGCCTCCTGATCCGAGTCGCTCAGCTTCAGGGCCGACTCGGTGCCGCTGTCGTGGCGGAGGAGGCGCGGCGACTTCCACGGCGGCGCCGTCTTGCGGGAGTCAAACAGGGCGCCGCCCTCATCCCAGAGGTTCAGGATCGCCGCTTCGACGGCCTGGAGCGATGTCAGTCCGTCAGCGGGAAGCCCGGATGCCGGGAAGAGGGGGTAGGCTGACCTGGCGCTGGGTGGAAAAGTGCAGGCCCGGGCCGACGCTTTCGACGTATGAGCGGGCGTGCTTGAGGACGAGGCTGGCCGGGCCGTCGCTGCCAGAGAGCTTGGTGGCGCGGTGAGTGGAATTGACGACGCCCCCGGTAAGGCGGGTTGTCTCCCATGTTGTTCCCGGATAGACGGACTGCAGGTACTCGGTGTAGTTTGGGTCTGGCCTGGCGGCAAGTTGCGGTGTACAATGAGAACAATAGAAATTATTGGCTGCCGTCAGTAGGGCCCGCGGGGATTGATTGACGAAAGCCGCCAACTATAAAGACAATGGGAACAACAATGGGATGGGAACCGCCGCCTTTTGAATCTAGCGGTCGGGTCCGCCACCCCCTGCAGCTGAATGCTGAATGGTGATGGGTATCCCAAACAGGCAGTCGGACAACCTACTAGCTAAATGTAAATAGATGCATCAGAATGATGCACGTCCCGCTCTGACTCACTTGGCCGTTTATTTGAGCAGCGCGATACTGATTTCTTACAAGCAATCTGGCACAGCAACTTCTCGCTGCAGGTTCTTAGTCTCTGTATTTCAGCTGAACTCAGTGACTCGGTGTCGGGTATCAATAGCCTCGGTGGTGTCGTGAATGGCCACGGACAAACAAGTACATGCGTGGTTCTGGGAAAAACTCTCATAACAAAATGAAAACAAAAAGCATATATGCTAATAGCCTTGAATATCGTGGCGTTACGCAGGCTGACTGCCGTTCAGACTCGGTGCTTGAAACACAGGGAACTGAAGGTTGTCAACCACAGCCAATACTAGCTGAGATGGGTGAATTGATACACACATGACAGTTGCGACATACACGAAGCCGGAACGACAATATCTGAAATTTAGTAGGTAGGATTCAGTACCACCTTATAATAGATAGAAGTTCTGAAAACAATACATCTGTAAGGTCACCAAGGAAACCCAAACGGAAGCTGCCTGCAAACGGGCGTGCCAGCTGGCAGAAAGACAGGTACCTTGTAGGTACCCAGCTCAGCACCTGCTTTATTGCTGCACGGTGTGAAAAGAGAGCGAATCTCTCACTGTCCCAGAGTCCCTGCGTCTTTTGTTTTTCTCTCGACGCGCCGTCCCGCACTGCCTCTCTCTTCCTCTCTCTTCCTCTCTCTCATAGCCTGTCTTCCACACGTCGCACCCCTCGAATCCGTTTGGATTCTGCCAATCAAAATGGCTGAGAACATCACGGATAGAGCATTGGTAAGTGTTACGCGGCTGCTAGTATGCGCTCTAACCAATCATCTTGTTTAGCAATTAGACTCGTTCTTCCTCCCGCCCGGGGGCCTGGATGATGCCCACGCAAAGTCATCAACAAACTGGCTGGAGGAGCCTGAGCTACCTTCAGCCGAAGAGATTTTGTCAAACTCTTCACCATTCCTCCTAAAAATTCAACACGAGAGCATAAGCTCCAAGAACGAATATCTTCAAAAGCATTATCGAATGCAAAGATATGAAGCCGTTGAGCCAACGCGGCTGGCGGTTTCGGAATTCCGCCAAACACCTGATATGCCAGAAGGAGAGCTCGCCTATCTCTACACAGATGTAAGGAACCTCTTCCCAAGAAAGCTATATGCTAATTTAGCTGCGACAGGTCCATGTACAGGGCATTGTTTTGACTACTCAGGGTGCTGCTACCAGAGTCTCCTTTGCCACGAACAGAGCAGCAGCAACACCAATCGATTGGACCAATCCCAGCCGATTTCGACAGGGATCTCTTGTCGTCCTATCGCCGGTGGACGATCAATTCAAGTCCAAGTGCTACGTAGCCACGGTGGCATATCGTTTTCTGGCTGGCGGTCTCCTGCCCGACCTAGACGCGGATCCGCCAGAAACAGAGAATACACCACCGAGGATCGATTTATTTTTTTCGACGTGGGACGGCGAGCTTCTAGACCCAAACATTACCTTCTACATGCTAGAAGCAAAGGATGGCTACTTTGAGTCCTCCCGACACTCAATGATGGCGCTGCAAACAGCGGCCTTTGAAAAGTCCGTTGACACTCCATCTCTTACAGAGCCTTGCTAACAAAAGAAGATCTACGATGGACAAGTACGTTTTATCAAACGATATAAGAGACATCCAAATCACAAAGAAGAATGTCGAATTACGACCGAGCACCCGCAACGCTCTTGATAAGTCACAGGCAACCGCGAGTGTTGCTATGATAAGCCACGAGCTGTCAGTTACCCAAGGCCCGCCAGGAACTGGCAAAACCCACACAACGGTGACCACCGTAGAAGAAATAATCAGGCATCACAACCCCGAGAAGCCCATCCTCATCGCTGCGCAAACAAACCATGCGGTCGATCAGCTTCTCGATCGCTGTCTGCAAAGAGATCTAGACATCTGTCGGCTAGGGGGCCGCACGTTGTCAGAAACAATCCAAGAACGCACACTATTCAAGTTGCACGAAAGGAGTAAAGGAAAATCCGCTGGCAAAAGACTGCCAGTTCTTTCTTGGCGCGACTTTGAAACCGCCCGCCAGGTACTCGAACTACAACTCAAAAAGGCTTTCCAAGGCCAGCAGAACTACGATGCGAAATCTTTTAGGGATTCCAAGATCATCACAATGAAGCAGTTTGATTCCTTGCAAGATGAAGAGTGGGAAACTTCGGCGGAAATAGATCCCTTGTTGGCATGGCTCGGCTGGAAGTCCTTCCCGAGCTCAACACCGCCCAACGCCCGGCTGTCAGAAAAATGGAAACCTCGAAGCAAGGACGAGAACAAAGGCGACGCGGACATGGAAAAAGAAAGAAGACAACCAGACCCAGACAAGCCTAGTGGCCCGTTCATTCAGCTACGAAAGCGCCCTGAGCTTCCGTCCACTCGATTCAAGACGATGCTAAGCCGCAGCTCGGACTTGTACAAAGTCAAGGCCCAGCATCGAGCCGAACTGTTTACTTACATGTGCTCAGAGCTGTCTAAACAAAGCCAAGAGAAGCTTGAAGAATTTTATGCCAAGTTCCAGGCTGCCTGCCGTCGGCTGCAAAAGAGCAGGGTCGAACGTGACTACGCAGTCATAAAGCTCGGTGTCCAAATCGTCGGATGCACCATCACTGGTCTGTCTAAGTACCGGGAACTACTATGCAAGATTGCCCCTACGACCTTGATTATCGACGAAGCCTCAGAGGCTACAGAGGGAAGTATCTCAGCAGCACTTCTACCGTCGCTGACACACCTTGCTCTGGTTGGTGATCACCAGCAGCTCACCCCACGCGCCATGTACCCTGTTTTAGCGCAACCTGTCTTTGCTTTGGACGTTTCCCTGTTCGAACGTCTAGTCACAAGACATGGCATGCCATGCCAGGTTCTCAATATGCAGAGACGTATGGTGCCGGAAATTCGGCAACTTGTCAACGTCTTCTACCCCGAGCTTGGCGATCACAGCAGCGTGCTAAAACGCGACAAGGTCAAAGGCTTAAGTGGACCACTGTGGTGGTTTGACCATTCGTGGCCAGAGCAGAAGAACTGTGGCACTTCTGGCAAGAGCAGTTGCAACAATGGAGAGGCTGAGATGGTTGTGGAGTTTGCTCGGTATCTCGTTACTTGTGGCACACCATTCGAGAAGATCACAATTTTGACGTTCTATACTGCGCAAAAGGAGCTAGTTGACGAAAAGCTCGGACTGCTAGGAGTTTGCAAGACCGTCGATAGCTTCCAAGGATGCGAGAATGATGTCATTCTTTTGTCCGTTGTCCGCAGCCCGCCGTCAGGCCGACGCGCAAGCGCTGGCTTTGTCGAAAACATACACCGCGCAACAGTGGCATTGAGCCGAGCTAGAAACGCCATGTACATCTTTGGCAATGCGACAAACCTGAGAGACAGTGCAACTTGGGGCCCGGTACTGGAGGCTCTCAGTCCGCTACGAGAAAGGTGGCTGCCACTGTTGTGTCCTATCCATAACCGCACTACCCTCATTCGCTCTCTAGAAGACTGGGACTCGGTTTCAAAAGATCTAGGATGCCGTGGGGAGCTTTGTAAATTTGACGAAAGATTAGAAGACAGGGTGCGACAAAGAAGCATCAAGAAGCCAGTCATTCTAAGCCTCACCAAAGGAGCACTAAAGCGAGTAGACGAGGCGTCGCTAGTTACGACCACGACCAACAAGACTGCCGCGTCGATTGTCCACAGCCAGAATAGCAGCTCTCAAAATAGCGACTACATGATTGAGGTTGGCTATGAGGCCTTTATTGCCGAGTTCGAGGCGCTGGCTCGCGAGGTAAGAGAGGAGGAAACGCGAGAGACATTGGTGGACTTGGGAGGTGAGGAATCGGTGCTTAAAGCAAGAGGAGAACGAAGCATCAGAGAGATGACTAGGGAATTGACAGGGGAGTTGAGCGATGACTTGATTGAGTTTGATGAGTAAGAGGGAGGAAGAATTGGCAAAGCGCCGAGATAGATCAGTATTGAATGTATCTTTGTTTCCTGGGCTTGGTTGAAGTGGTACCTCTGTACCGGAAGATTGCCCTGTCAAAGGCGGCCAAGAAGCCGTCATAGAGGGCATTGGTGTCCTGGTCGGAGGTATCGGTGCCCCAGAAGAGGTTGTCGCCGTCTCTGAACAAAAGGCGCCAGAGATCCCAGGCGAGATGCTTGCAGCTCTGGAACTGGGGATCCCACTCGGAGAGCAGACGCGCCAAGTTCTCTGTGGCCATGTCCTCGGCGCGGGCCTCGATGGCAGACTCGAAGTCGTAAGTGTTTGACCAGCGGACCAGTCTGCTCGTCGCTGGCATGGTTCCGTTGCGACTTTGGGCGATGGCATGCAAAAGGACGTAGAAGAGCGACTCCAGATCGTGCCTGTACGTGTGAGGTCCCTGATCTCTGAACAGACCGACAGCCATGTACCCGAGCGTGCCTGAAACTTTGTGGTCGTTGCTGTTGCATCTAATGTATGTGCTGTCTTCATTGTCGCCCGGTCTAGACACCGGTCTGTCCAACGAAGCGTCAAAGTCGATGAGCATGCCCCGCGGCGTCGTGACCTCGTCGTCCTCGTCCTCGACCACGAGGATGTTGTCAAAGGACACGTCACCATGCAGCACGCCCGCATTCTGCAGCATGTCCCGGTGCACCCGGACGACGTCGCGGAGCACGATCAGCAGCCGGTCCGGCGGCTCGCTGAAGACGGTCGACAGCGGCAGGCCCGCGGGGGTGAGCACGACGCACACGCACGTGCGCTCGCGGAAGCGCAGGCCGGACGGCACGCTGTGCCGCTCGAAGCCGTCGTCGCCATCCGGACCTGACGTGTCCGACGGGAGGAGGAGGTCGTGGTAGGGCTGGTGGTTGAGGCCGGCGCGCAGCTCGGCGGTGGACCCGAGACGGCGGTGGAGCAGCATGCGCGGCACGCCGGCGACGCGGGCCTCGCGGAGACGCGGGTAAAAGTCCTCCTCGTGGGCGCGGAAGGCGCTGCGCCACTTGAACTTGACGACGTACCCGGCCCGGTGGTGGTGCTGCTGCTCGCCGCCGCCGGACGCGCGCGCGCGGTAGCACAGCAGGCCGTCGTTGAAGACGCCGTGCGGCGGCGCGACGATGGGGTCGGCGCGGAGCTCCAGCGGCGGCAGCAGCAGCAGCCGGTCCTCTTCGAGAAAGGACACGCGCAGGATCGGCTCCCCGGCGGCGCTGACGCCGGGTAGCAGGACGGTGTCGAGGCCGAGGTCGCGCGCGGGCAGCAGGGTGAGGCCGACGACGACGGAGAGGGCGTCGAGGTGGTGGATGCGCAGGTCGCGGGGCGGGGCGACGTACATGCCGCTGCGGTCGAGGGTCCAGAGCTCGAGGGTGGTGCGGTGGACGAGGACGGCGTGGAAGAAGGGCCGGAGGGGCTGGGCGCGGAAGGCGCGCGCGGCGAGGGCGTGCAGACGGACGAGCGCGGCCGGGTAGGACGATTCGGGGGCGGCGACGTGGCAGGCGGCGCGGACGTCACGCCAGGCGGTCGGGGAGGGATGGCCATCATCATCATCATCATCGTCGGCCGGGTTGGCCAGGAGGAGGAGGTTTTGGCCGGGCGTCAGCCAGGAGGGCATCGGGAGCGCGTCTGAAGCGGCGGCGGCGGCGGACGACCAGTGGCTCTCCTGGGCGGGCAGGTGCAGGGCGAAGAGCACGGACAGCCACGGGGACGGGTCGGCGGGCGGGGGCGGGCGGAGGAGGACCATGGCTTCGCAGGGGCGGGCGGTGCGGAGCAGCAGCTGGGAGACGGAGAGCTGGAAGCCCGAGTTCCAGCGGTGGAAGATGCGGGGGAGGTGCTCCGGGTAGGGGCCGGAGAGGACATTGCTGCGGATCTCGGCGAGCTCTTCGAGGAAGTCGGGGTCGTTTTCGTACGGCGGAGGAGGAGGAGGAGAAGGGGGAGGAGCAGCCATGGTATCGGTGAGGAGGGGGACATTGTTGCTGGTTGTGAGGGACGGGGACTTGGGAGATGCGGTTTTATCAAGACACGGACAGGGGCACTGGCATGGTGTTGAGGTTGTTGATTCACGGAGTCACAGACAGGATGTCTATAGTCACACATGACCTGAGCCGGGCTTGTGTGACAACGGGAAGGTATATCCAACTGTGTATATTTAGGAAAAGGAGATGGTCGCATCGTATTGGACAATGTCGGGTACCCAGTGTTGTCGCTGCTCTGTATTCATGACAACCTGGACAAGAGCGGCTTTGTTGGTGTTGCCTCGACGAATGCTGTTCTACGGTCAATGGCTTTTGTGCTCTATCATTAGCATTACCCCCCCGAGAAGAGTAAAACTCAATCCCACAGGGCGTCTGGAGAGGAGCCAGGTTAGGCATCGGTCCATTCCCATCGCTTGGCCGGTCTGACGACGATGAGGTGTCGCATGAGGCATCCCGCCAGCCCTACCATGACACGCAGGCCAAGCCATGACATCTTATGTGCTGCATAAATATATGCGCAAGCTCCCGCTTGATCCCTGGCAAACAGAGCCTATGAGCATCCAGATGCACTACGCCAAGTGCAATCCAGGCTCCGGTGCTGGCTGCATCGCATACGTTGACGCAGCTTGGGCGGGGGTCAAAGGGAAAAAAATGATTCTTTCTAAAGAAAGAAATAGCCATGGCCCAGCAGGGTTGTATTTGGAATGGATTCATTCCTAGCCTCGTAATTAATGTACCTCCTAGCCGTGCTGAGGCGAGGTGGCTAGAGATCGCCGCCTTGCTGCCATCACCAGCAGCGCCGAGCATCACTTTGCAATGTGCAACCACCCTCTCTCCTGCCCCCCTTTTTTGCCCTTTTCCCTGATCCTTTACCTTCTTTTGCCACCGGGGATTCAAACCCTTGAACACGGCTGTCTTTGTCTTGGAAACAGGAAGCGAAAGGAAGGGGCTGTTCTTGGTAGGGTAGGCTTGTCCCACGATGGCAGCGCACGAAGTGAGCCTGCTTGCAACTTGAGTGAGGACCCTTTGTTTAGATACAGGCATCACAGCCAATATGCCCGAATGCACAAAAGAACAGCTACTCCTTCTCATGCACGTGAAATACAGCGCGTGTAGCTGCCCCCCAATGCCCGTGGATTCCAGCACGGTCGCCCGTGGTCCAAATCCTTGCTTGACGCTACGGATGTTGCGACATTATGAGAGCCGCCGCAGTCATCCATTCAATGACAGTGTGACAATATGACAACATTGTGCCTTCTTCTCTTGTGCGCCTCAGCTTGACCACAGTCGCCTCAGATTGACTACATACAGGTCAGGTCAGCTCGCTTCACGCCTTGTACAATCATCTTGCGGGATGGAATATGTAGGGCGGTGGATATGCGTACCTCATGAGACCAATATGCCCACGCGGGCCCTCACTTCTTGACACCACTGTAAGCGGCCGATGCCGGGCAGCTCGGCTGGTTGCAGTCCACCTTGATATTTGTTTCTCGTGTGCCGTTGGGGATTATCTTTGAGTCCCACTTGCAGTTAGAGACTAGTTCGGTCGGGGTTCCTTGCGCCATGGTCGTATGTGGTTGAGACTTCTGATGGGCTTGCGAATGTCGTCGCGTATTAAAGTGTACTGAGCGATGGAGGTAGGAATTAGAGAGGATGCCATCCTGCTTTATGTAAAGCTCGGTGTATAGCAAAGCAAACAAGCAGGCCTTGGGCACCAGTTGAGTTACACGACGTAATGACCACGTCTTTGAACGCAAATACATGGCTCTCTCTCAGAGAGAGATTCGCGGCTGGCAAGGTAATGATGTCAGAGGCTGCTGCAGACGCGAGGACCCGACTAAAGCTTGGGGTCGCTGACGAGCATCCAGGGAGGGGGTGTATGCTTGTAAATCATTTGAGCCATCATATGACCCTCACGCGACCTATAGAAGGTCTACACGATTGCTTGAATGTCTCGGCTGCTGCACAGATGCATTGTGCTGCCGACTTGACCGAACGCTGCTATTTGCATAGTCGATTTTGGAATTTGCAGAGTCAGTGCCTGGCCCCATCACCAGCACCACGCCGTGAAACAGTGGTGGTGCCTCTGCTGGTGGTAGCTCACAGAGTATTACCGACCATGTAAAATTCAAGTCGGACTCTGCAAAAAGCAGCCCTCAACCTCACCGGTCCCGCACCAGCTTTGTGAGACTTGGTGGCTGAGACCTGACTTTCCACCCATGTACCTCTTTCGACATCGCCATGTTGGGAACAGCATCCCCCTGCCGCATAGGCAACGATCTAGACTCTCATCCACAGCGCTATTGAAGCAACACATGCCACCATGTCGGCTACCGACACATGGCTCCACGTCAAGGAGGTTTGGGCTGAGTCCCCCGACAAAATAGGCGGAGCCGATGCGGCTAAGACCAGCTGGAAGCCAGAGCGGCTGGAACTGATGGCCTTCGATGGCTATGCAGCCCATGTCGGGACGCGATCGCTCAGCGACAGAGGCCCGTGGTCGGCCGGCATATACAAGGATCTGGACCACGCCACGTTTAGCAGCTTCCTGGCCACCATGCACCGGGTACCGGATGCTGCCATCTACCCGCTGCTCGAAGAGGGTCTGACACGCTTCGACCCCGGCTCGACGGAAGAGGCGGAAGCGGCGGCGTATTTTCTCAAGGCGCCGAGCGCCTCGGAGTGGAAGGGAGGTGACGACGCCGCCGTCGCCGAGCTCTTCCTCGCCGAGGCCCGCACGCACCAGCAGTTCCTCGCGACGCCCCATCCGCACCTCGGCGCCTATCTCGGCTGCGTCGTCCACGCGGGCCGCGTCGTCCGCCTCGCCTTCCCCCGGTACCCGGAGTCGCTGTACGACCGCGTCGAGAGGACCCGGCCGGGCGCCATGGCCGTGGCGCAGGAGCGCATGGCGCCGGGGGAGCGGCGGGCCTGCATGCGCGCTGTCGAGGAGGCCGTGGCGCACCTGCACAGCCTGGGCTACGCGCACAACGACGTCTCGGCGACCAACATCATGTTCGACGCCCAGGACAGGGCCGTGCTGATCGACCTGGACTCGTGCACGCCGCTGGGGGAGCCCATCGCCAAGGGCGGCGTGGCTGGCGGCTGGAGGGGGCCGATGTTTTCAGGTCGGGAGTTTAGGATATCATCGGTGGAGTGTGATGAGGTCTCGCTGAGGTACATTGACGATTGGCTGTCTGGAAAGGAATAGCAGGGGGTAAGAATGTAGGTAGTTGCTGTTGGGTTGTGGCTGCTGGTGATGTTTGTCTAGGGCCGAGGTCAAGGTGCGCTGGGAATATCTCAGAATAGGGGCCAAGTTTATTAGAGGACAAAGCCAGCGAAAGTAGGGGAATAGAATGCCCATTAATCGTGTCCAGAGCCTCGTCCATTTTTGCATTGGCTTGTATTTTCTACTTGTCTTTTCTCTCAAACCCCGTCTACGCCACAACTGCGCCACAGCTCCGTGGCGCCGCTCTCATCGGTCCGCCTGAGCGCTGCCCCGCGAATAAAATAGTCCAGGAGCAACCTCGACACACGCTCTCTTACCACAGCGCTCGCTCGTGCGTTTCACTCATTTCGCAGAGGAAGCCGCTTCTTGTGAGGAACCGGACGGATTCACCACATCCGAGATTCATCTACCGCTTTATGCGTCACTTTACACTCTTTGCCACGTGCCACGACCTGACGACAATTACGATTTACGAGACCATTACGATCTGTTTGCTTCCTTTCGCCGTGACAATACCGGCACCTGAAACATCAACCAACTAGAGGAAACTTTTTCTTCACTCCATCTCTCGACATGGCTACCGAGGCCAGTCGCCAGTATGTGCCGCTGACCTGCCACGGCCACTCTCGTCCCGTTCCGCACATTGGATTCTCCAACCTCGAAAAGGAGGACACGTACTACCTGATCTCTGCTTGCAAGGGTTAGTCAGCGTCGTGCGTTTGCGCCCTTTTCGTTTGCTAACAGGAGCAGATGGAAACCCCATGCTCCGCGATGGCGTTACTGGAGACTGGTACGTCGCCACGCAATGACTTTATTGGCCGAGCTGACCGAGCAGGATTGGTACCTTCATCGGCCACAAAGGAGCTGTTTGGCAGGCTAGACTGAGCCCCGACGCATCCAACGCAGCCACCGCGTCGGCCGATTTTACTGCGTATGTCCCCCTTGAGAAAGGAATGCAAATACCTGTGCTAACAACTCGGCAGCAAAATCTGGGACACCCACACCGGCGAGATCCTCTACACCATTCAGCACGACCATATCGTCCGAGCCGTCGCTTACCCTCCCGACAACTCGGACCTCGTTGCCACCGGCGGCATGGAAAAGAAACTGCGAGTCTTTGATCTCTCGGAGCTTTCTGCCTCTAGCCCTGGCTCTGGCGTGACGATCCCGGCTTCCGCTGGTTTCGAAATTGGCGAAGGTATCCATACCGACTCGATCAAGTTCATTTGCTGGACTCAAGACCCCAACGTCATCATTACTGCGTCGGGCAAAACCCTTCGATGGCTAGACGTCCCTAGCCGCACCTGCATTCACCAACAGGTGTTGGACGGGGAGATTAAGTCGTGCGAGATGATCTCGCTGTGCCCGAGCGTGGCCGCACCCATCGACATTGGAGGAGGCAAGCCTGTGCTTGCCGTTGCAGCCGGAAAGACGGCCTACTTCTGGGGCGAGGAGCGAGCCATGACGGAGCTGAAGCGCATTACCCTTCCCAACTCGATTGCTAGTGTGGCTCTCGACATCAAGGGACGCAAGCTGGTCGTGGGCGAGGAGCCTGGTACCTGGGCCAAGGTGATTCGCTACGATGATGAGGTTGAAATCGACACTCACAAGGGGCACCACGGTCCCATCTGGTCTATTGCCTTTTCTCCCGATGGCAAGCTGTACGCGACGGGCTCCGAAGATGGTACGATCAAGATGTGGAAGAATTGCGATGGGTTCTATGGACTGTGGCGTGGTGCTGGTACTGAGCGTTCGGGAGAATAGAGACTCTCGGACAAAGGTAACCACCACATGTTGGGTTCAGAGAACGGCTGCTCGCGCGGACGCAACTTTACACCAAGAAGCAGTCGCGAATCCGACATGAGCTTCGAGATGCCGACTGATACTCCGGACAGCTCGCTGGCAACGGCCAAGAGCGATGATTGCCAGTCGCCCATGAGCCAGCACTCGGAGGCGTTGAGCCAAGGCTAGGGCTAGTTCGATACACCGAGCGCTGCTGTAGTTGTACAATGACGATGACAATGGAAGATAGATGTTAGATTAGAGCGCTAGATAGCTGGAAGCGGCCCACAGCGGTGTAATATAAGATATTTGCTACCATGATGAGGTCTAGAACGGAGCCGAACCGCTTGTATTGACACTTGTTTGATGCAGACTATGGGAAAAGGAATTATGTATTTATTGAACCAAGAAGAATATGCTGGCTATTTCAAGTCATGTCAAGGCTGCAAGTATGAAGGCTGCATGCTGGTATAGTCAAGTATAAAGGCTGCAAGTATGCTGCCTGGTGGTATAGGCAAGTATGCCGCCAGCTGGTATGTATGTATGTACATGTATTATCATTAACATTATGTATTTCGACTACCCGAGTAGTGTGATTTGAACTGCGTCAGGGAGATCTCGTCGCCCGGCAGCTCTATCGGGCGCCCAGCCTCCCTCTCTTGGCGGTTCCTCCTCCTCCTGTAGCAGACGCAGCCGCAGATGCAGCCGGCGATGAGGAGGAAGCCGACCACGATCGGCAGGATGATGGCGAGGAGGTAGAGCAGGCCGTCGCGCGGGTGCTTGTCGGGGGAGGAGGTGGTCTGCAGGCTGCGGCAGGCGCGGCGGCCGGTGGCGGAGGCGGCGCCGGGGGTCCAGGTGGGCAGCTGGACGTCGTAGCAGAGGCCGAGGGAGGGCGGCGGCGGGGTGAGGGAGGGGATGTCGGCGTCGCGCCACTGGAGTTGCCAGGCCGGGTGGGCGCTGACGGTGCGGGTGGTGGTGGTCTGGCCGGTGGTGACGGAGGTGGTCTGGGCGACGAGTTTGGTGCAGGCGGGGCCGAAGCCGGGGATGACGGTGGCGGTTTCGTCGGCGGAGAAGCCGCTGGGGGGGTGGGTTGGTTGGGGTGTTAGTGGTGGGTGAGGAGGAGGAGGGAGAGGAGGAGGACGCACCTGGAACAGCAGTAGGCTTCAAAGGTGACGGAGGCGACGTCGGTCGGGTTCGGGTAGTACTGGGGCCCGTAGACGCGGAGGTTGTAGGCGATCCAGTCGCGAGGGCAGACGCCGGGGCGGACGACGACGGTGGCGCCGTCGCGGTGGATGTTGGCGGCGGAGGCGAGGCAGGGGCCGCGGGAGGGGGGCGCGGCGGCGAGGACGGTGATGTGCGTTGCGTCGGCGTCGGCGTCGGCGGCGTCGAGGCCGGCGAAGTAGGTGAGGGTGGTGTTGAAGGTGATGTCGGAGCAGCTGGCGGGCGGCGCAAAGGGCGTGGTCAGCGGCGGGAGTCCGGTGGCCGTTGCCGTGGCCGTGGCCGTGGCCGTGGCCGCCGCCGATGTTGAATTCATGGGACGCGGGGCGGGAGAAGGAGATCTGGCGAGGAGAAAAAGGGGGGGGGGGAGAGGGGGCATGGGGATTTTTTATTAATTAATACGGTTGAGATAATTTTACGGTGCAGATGGCGACCAGGCTGCAGGGCCGGGGTGGTGGTGAAGATGGGCCAACCGGCTTCGGTTCAGAGGTAGACTAGTGGACGGCTAGGGCGGTGGACTATTTGTATCAGCGAACGCTTTGAATGAATTAGGCGGGATTTAATTCAAACGATGACCACGCTAGTAGGAATCGCGGGTCTTTGTATTTATTGTTCATCTAGTGGAAAGTGGGAGCTGTGCGTGAAGCTTGTCTCGGGGTGTTTTCCCTACTGCTACTGCAATCCGCCACAACGATCCCCTGAATCCACTGCGACAATCCCCTGCAATTCACTGCGACAATCCACTGCAGGCAACCTGCAGCTGCAGCCTGCAACAACTTGGACGCTGCCGCGTCGACACCACCCTCGACAACCGACCCAATCTAGGTTAGTGTCTTGGCTGGCCGAATCGAATCGCTACCTTCTCTATCCATCACAAACTAATACTAGTCCAACTGCCGGTTGACTCACGAAAACGCCATCTCGCCTTTGCACTGTCCAGGCTACCTACTAACTTAGTATGTGTGTAGGTACATACCTTAAGCTTATTAGCACCACCTACCCTTTTCGTACCTGTCTTGGCGGTGCCTAATAAGGCGGCCAAGGCGGCCTCCCACAAGGCAGCAGCGATCGAAGGTGCAGCCTTGGAGCTGTGGCCAATCGTGGAGAGGGATGGGGTGGGATGGGACATGGATGGACACGACATCTTAATAGGCATCACTCTTGCTTAATATGAAAGCGGGGAGAAGACACTGCCTCGAATACGAGTATAAAGTAGAGACCTACCTCGCCAGTGTTGGCCAGTTTTTTTCATCTTTTCTTCATCATAGCAACACACCACACATCATACATCACACATCAATCGCCACATCACTTATAGCAGCATCATTTATAGCAGACTCATCATCACCACCAACAGGTACCTACCTTGCCACCCAAAACCATCCAACTTTCAAGTACCGACCGACTGAGTACCCCGCAGACAGCTGCAGGCCGCCGACGTCATTCGCCACCAATAAACGCAGCCACCAACAAACGCAACCACCAACAAACGCAACCACCAACAAACGCAGCCATCAACAAACAACCAACGCATAACCAAACACATACTACAAACCCATCCTCGTCTTCCTCCTCATCATCATCATCATGAGCCCATACTGGAGACCACCATTGTACCCCGACATCAACGCCGGCTGGTGCGGCTGCATCGTCATCCTCAAGAATGAACGCAAATACCTGCCTCTTACACACGTCAGCGCCCACGCCACCCTGCTCGCTTCCACATCCCGCACCACCCTCACCCAGACCTTCAAGAACCCGACATCCGAAACCATCAAGGAATCCCGCTACGTCTTCCCCCTCTTTGACGGCGTCTCCGTCGTCGCCTTCACCTGCACCATCGGCGACACCGTCATCAAGGGTCTTGTCAAGTCCAAGCCGGAAGCCAAGAAGGAATTCGACGCCGCAGTCGCCCGCGGTGAGCAGGCCGGCTTGCTCGAGCAGTCGGACCGAGCTTCGGATGTCTTTACCACGTCCCTGGGGAACGTCGGCCCCAACGAGGAGGCCAAGGTGGAAATCACCTTCCTCGGCGAGCTCAAGCACGATGCCGAGGTGGACGGCCTACGCTACACCATCCCGACCAGCATCGCCCCGCGCTACGCCGGCGATCTGGTCGTGCCCATCCCGGCGAACCAGTCCAACGTATCAACGACGGATGCACACTTTAGCGTCACCGTTGATGTAGACCTGGCCACCGGTGCTGCAATCAAGAGCGTGCAGTCCCCGTCACACCCCATCTCCGTCAACATCGGCACTACATCTACAAAGACTAACGAGGATCCGTCACTACAATGCGCCTCGGCCAGCCTCACGCGCACCGAGGTGGCGCTCGACAAGGACTTCATCGTACAGGTGTGCGCCAAGGGCTTGGGCGACCCCTCGGCCGTGCTCGAGACGCACGCGACCATCCCGGGCCGGCGAGCCGTCATGGCCACGCTCGTGCCACGCTTCAACCTCGCCGTCGAGACGCCCGAGGTCGTCTTCATCTGCGACCGCAGCGGCAGCATGGACACGGGCACGCGGCTGCCCAACCTCGTTGCCGCCCTCCAAGTCTTCCTGCGGTCGCTGCCCGTTGGCATCCTCTTCAACATCTGCAGCTTCGGCTCCGACCACTCGTTCTTGTGGCCCAAGTCGCAGCCATACAACCAGACGACGCTGGACCAGGCGTCCAAGCACGTTGGCGGCTTCCAGGCCAACTTTGGCGGCACGGTGATCCGCGGGCCCATCGAAGCCACCTTTGCCAACCGCGACGCCTCACGCAATCTCGAGGTGTTTCTGATGACGGACGGCGAGACGTGGGACGAGCAGGAGACGTTTGACGCGGTCAACCGGGCGGTGGAGGAGGCCAAGGGCGCGATCCGAGTGTTCGCTCTCGGTGTTGGCGCGGACGTGAGCCACTCGCTCATCGAAGGCGTGGCACGCGCAGGTCGCGGCTTCACGCAGTCGGTCGGCGAGAACGAGAACATGAGCAAGAAGGTGGTGCGCATGCTCAAGGGTGCCCTGACACCGCACGTCAACGACTACAGCCTCGAGATCAAGTACGAAAAGGGCCAGGACGACGATGACGAGTTTGAGCTGGTGGAAAAGGTCAATGAGTGCACCATCGTGGACAGCGTCGAGGAGGGGCCGGGCAAGGAGCCCATCTCTCTCCACGACACGTCGGTCAAGAATGAGGACTTGGAGATGCCTGACGCCAAGGACAAGGAGTTGCCCCTTCCGAGCCTGCCCACACCAACCTATCTACAAGCACCATATACCATACCCCCACTGTTTCCGTTTATGCGGACGACCGTGTACGTGTTGCTGTCCGAGGCTCGCGCAAACCGCACGCCCAAGTCGGTGGTTCTACGAGGCACGGCGCCTCAAGGCCCTCTGACGCTGGAGATTCCCATCGTTTCCGTTGATGCCAAGGGCACCACGGTGCACCAGCTCGCAGCGCGCAAAGCGGTGCAGGATCTCGAGGAGGGTCGCGGCTGGGTACGTGACGCCAAGCTGAAGGAGGGAGGCAAGGCGCTCCAAGAGGTGTACGCGATGCGCATGACGGATGTGGCCAGGGAGGCGGCGGTGAAGCTCGGGGTCGAGTACCAGGTGGCGGGCAAGTGGTGCTCGTTTGTCGCGGTCAAGAAGGCGACGGGCAAGTCGGTGCCGCCGACCGAGGGATCCAAACCCGAAGCCAAGGTGGACGAGGAAGATGAGGAGTACGAGGACGTCGGCTTCGTCTTGATGGATGACTCTGGCAAGGCTAGCGGGCAGCAGGGGCAGCAGGGGCAGCAGGGGCAGCAGTACCAGCAGCAGCACGGCGCAGCGCGATTCGGCTTCGCAAAGAGGTCCATGATACAGCCGATGGCTGCGATGAGGATGCGCAGCGCAGCACCCATGTCGGCGGCGGTAGCGGGTTTCGGCGGTGCCCCCGGTGCTCCCGGTGCCCCCAGCTTGTATGCATTTGACACGGGCAGCAACTCGGGTGCTCTGTTTGGAGGCGTCGGCGCGTCACCATCACCACCACCGCAGTCACCACCTCAGCTAGGACTAGAGTCAGCAGTGGTAGACTCGCCACCACCAGCTCCGCTGGCGAGCGCGGCGCCGGCGGGTGGTGCATTTGGTACGGAGGAGGAGGAGAAGCAGAAGAAGAAGAAGACGACGCCGCTCGAGACCATGATTGCGCTGCAGACGTTTAGCGGCAGCTGGACGTGGTCGGCGGAGTTGGAGACGCTTCTGGGCGGGGTGACGGCGGAGAGGGCCGGGGAACGGCTTGGGGTGGAGGGGGAAGCGGCGGCGACGCTGTGTGCGGTGGGATATCTACGGGCCAAGATGGCGGAGGAGGAGGAGGTGTGGGAGCTGGTGGTGGACAAGGCACGTGGGTGGCTGAGGACGAAACTGGCGATTGGGGAGGACGAGTTGGCAGGGTTGGAGGAGAAGGCGAGGGAGTTGGTGGGCGAATGATGGTGATGATGGTGATGATGATGATGGTGGTGATGATGATGATGATGGTGGTGATGATGATGGTGATGGTGATGATGATGATGATGTAGGGTAGGTGGGATGTGTGTTGGCCAGGTTGGGCTGGATCAGGTAGGGCTGGATAAGGCAGGGCAGACAGGGTAATTGAGGAAGGCGTGGATTTGAGTTTAGTCGAGGCTTGGCCTTTGACTTGTTTGTTGAGCGCCATTGGTAGTGAAGAATACAGACATGGACATGTTACATGCATGATTTACGGCAGATGGATGCAAGGAGGGTTTGGCAGGGATCATGACTGAGTGTGAATGTGCTAACGAATTTGTCTTGATGGACCGCAAAAGCAGAAAAGGGACATTATCTTAGTTGGGCGGCGCGATTAAGCATAAAGAGGAAGAGGAAGAGGAAGAGGAAGAATGGCTATTGGCTCAGGTGTTTGTGAGAGACCCGTTGGAGTGAGCCCTGTGGGAATTATTGAAGGTTATATGTATGATTGATTGATTGTATTATAATAAAGGGGTCCCGTCTGTCCTAATCTTGCAGTTTTGTGGCGCATTTAGGGACCCTTTCAGGCCAGTGAGGCTTTTTTTTTTTTTTTTTTTGGTGTTGTGCGACGAGTATTCAATTTCGATATTTGTTTGGCATTTGCAATCAATGGGTCTTGGCAGTAAGAGGGAGGAGGGAGGAGGGAGGAAGGGAGGGAGAGAGAAGGAGAGCACACACCAAAAAAAAAAAAAAATAATAATAATAAAAAAAGGAGAGAGAGAGAGAGCGAGTGAGAGAGATGGAGAGACGGAGAGAGAGAGGAGGAGACAGAGAGTAAAGAAAAACCGCCCCTTATACATACACAGACAGACTTGGCATGTCGAGGTTCGCGCCACAACGGCTCGGCCTTGCCTTGCCTTGCCTTGCCTTGCCTTGCCTTGCCCGCGCCCAAACCTCGCATTGATTGTATCCCTTTTTTTTACCTTTTTCTTTTTCTTTTTTTCTTTCTTTTTTTCCCTACCTCTTCTCCCCCTGTCTGCCTGCTGTGGATGTGGAGAGGCCAGCTCAGCCAACTCAGCCGACTCGGCCAAAATTGTCGCCAGCTAAGGCCCAAAGGGGAAGGAACATGCATGGGCCTTGTACTTGCCCGCCGAGTCTGTCGCAGGTCGCCCAGGTCGCAGGTCGCAGGTTGCAGGTCGCAGATTGTGTTGGCAGATTGATTAACAATGTGAGGTATTATTACCAGGGGGGGGCAAGCCAAGGGGATCCAAATGGACAGCATGCCAATATCTGTCCACCGCCCCTCGGCTGCCTCCATCTTGCCTCCATCTTGCCTCCATCTTGCCTCCATCTGCCTCCATCGGCATCTCCTCGTCCATCTCCCACATCTCTCCCTCTTGTCAGTCTTTTCAGTCTTTTCTCTCTTTTCTCTCTTTTTTTTTTGCCTCTTCTGTCTCTTCTGCCTCGAGGGACCACATACCGCGAGTCAGCCTCGGAATGCAGACGCCTTAATCCGGTCGATGCTCCTTATCATGCAATTCGACCCCTTCCGAAACGGCCGCGACGTCATTTATCCCATGGTTCGTCTGCGTCCGAGCTCTCTAACGGTCCCAACTCTTGTCGCTCCCTCCTTGTAGATTGTTTTGCATTTTCCCTTGCCATTCATTCATTCATTCTTTTCTTTATTTTTATTTTTATTTTTATTTTTATTTTTATATTTCTTTCCCTCTCCTTTGTTTCCTTGTTTCCCTCTTTTCCTCTCTCCTCCTCTCCTTGTCTCCTTCTTTCCTTTCTTCTCCTTCATTGCCTCGGCACCTCTCCTCACCTCTTCCCGCTCCCGCGGACTCATCAACCATGGAGCTCAACGAAAAGCACGACCTGCAACCACCGCCGACGGAGCAGCTGCCCAGCCTCTACGACGCCGCCGTCCTGTGCGCCCGCTATCTCGGGAACCGGGCCGCCTCGGTCTCGCGGAGCATCCGGTCCACCGGGGGCGCCGCCTCCGCCTCGCCGCGGTCCGCCTCCCCGAGCCGCACACACAACCACCACACCGTCGGCGGCGGCAGACCCTCCTCGCGCGCCGCCGCCGGCCACTCCCCGACCGCCTACCTCTCCGGCATGCGGGGCGTCGCCGCCGTCATCGTCTTCATCTTCCACGCCGTCTGGGCGCACACCCGCGCCGTCGACGAGGGCTACGGCTACGGCTCCCTCGACGGCCCCGGCGAGGGCCCCGGCCTCGACGAAGCCACCCCGTCACCCAACCACCACCTCCTGCAGCTCCCCCTGCTGCGGCTCGTCCACGCCGGCCACGCCATGGTCGCCCTCTTCTTCCTCATCGGCGGCTACGTCAACGCCGCCAAGCCGCTGCGGCTGCTGCGCGCCGGGCGCCACGCCGAGCTCGTCCCCGCGGTCGCCGGCGGCCTGCTCCGGCGCGCGCCCCGGCTCTACC
>MWMN01000152.1:34110-61147 GCA_002968875.1 Cordyceps cicadae | reverse complement strand
AAATAAAAACGTTTAATTATATATTTAACTCTATTATACCTAGATATTTACTTACTTAATAAATACTTTAGTAATCTACTACTATTATATTTAAGTAATATTATATATAGTTATTAACCCTTTNGGGATAGAACTTATTAATTATAATAAATAACTATAGTAGTAGAAAGAATAAATGTTTATATAAAGTTTTTTCCCCTTTATATAAACTACTAATATATATATATATTTATAATATTAACTTACTAATAAATAAAAACGTTTAATTATATATTTAACTCTATTATACCTAGATATTTACTTACTTAATAAATACTTTAGTAATCTACTACTATTATATTTAAGTAATATTATATATAGTTATTAACCCTTTTATATTTATTAATATTCTATTATAATAGTTTAACTATAGTATATATTAATAATATAAACACCTTTTAGTTAATATTTATAAATACCTTTTAATAAATATTAATATATTTAAAAAGAATATATATAGTTTATATAGGTATTACTAGCTAGCCCTTAAAGCTAAATATAGTTAATAAAGATATAACTACTATTTTAATATCTTAAATATAGTATTTTATACTCTTTACTATAAATATAAATAATTATTACTTTAATATTTTAATTCTATAATAAATCTAGTAGTTAACCCTACTTATAACTATATATAGATAATAAATTAAGTTATAGTAAGTATAATAGTTATAACTACTTATATATTAAATTTAACTACCTATTTATAAGAATATTAGCTTTTATAAACACCTAAACTATTAATACACTTAGATTATTAGACTAAGTTATAGAGGCTATAATAGTAGGTAATACTATATCTATAATAGTAATAGATATAATAAATAGAAGGTATAAAGTTAATATTATTTTTAGTACTTAAGTACTATATCTATAAAATATAAAACCCTATAACTATAATTAACGCTTAAAAAAATGAATATAGTGGATAGACTACTATAGAAGAGTATATTACGCACACTCTTAGTGTGTCCTTACTATATAAACCCTAATACAAGAATGCAAATTGAGTTTTAGCGACAACTCACCTATAGGCTGCCATAGGGGTGGGCATTTCCAGTCCGCGTCCATAGAGGGGCGACCGATTGCCTTTTCCTGAATATTGGTCCGCGATGGAGCCAAGCTAGGGAGCAGACGTCGAACAGAGTTTTCTTTTGGGGGAGGGTTCGTTGTTTGGTCGATGTCGACCGAAGTGTGTGGACAGGACACGGGGTGTTGTAAAGAAGGTTCGATGCCGACTAGATTTCGATATCGGCCATGCAACAAGGGTGCTAAAGAAGGAGGACTGTCTTGGAGGCAGTCGTAGCCGCGGTAGCTTTGATCAATGCTGACCAGTGCCAATGTTGGAGGAAGATGCGGCGAAAATCCTGCCGAGATGGAGCAGTGGGACTTTGACTTGACGGGCCCCAGGTGTCAAAATTGGCACGGTTGAGTTGTACAATCTTGGCGGGGCCGGGAGCCGGGTTTGGGCATTGATGGGCGCCAGGGCGGCTGAAGACTGGTGGTCATCTGGACCACAATCATATGCAAATTTGACGTGCATCTGCTTTGCAGAAGAGAAGAAAAAGAATCACTGCGGCCGTTCACTGTCTAGGATGGTGTGATGCAGCCTTGCAGTGGTACGTGCTGATTCAATGGAGGTACTAACTACTACTAGGTACAGGTACTGGGGGTGTTATCGGTAGGTGACAGACAGCAAACACAACCCTAGCAGCACTATGGATAGTGAAGAGGAACATAATATCCTGGGGCCTGTACATAATAATACACAACCCTCTTCGCGATATGGTTCGAGTCACCTTGCCTTGGATGGAGACGGACTTCAGAGCCCGAGCGGCACTGCAGTGTTGCAATGGGATGGGGAAGGTGGTATGCTGTTGAGTAATGCCCGCATCACCTGCTATAATAACTGCGTTTTGATATGCTTCACCACGGATTTGGGGACGTGCGGCTCTGTGACACGTAGCACTCGGGGGCTGGCTCGTCATCTAGAGGCAGCTCCAGCAGGGTAGTACTAGATATGTACCAAATCGCTGCGGGCCGCGATGGCGTGTGCCAACTGTAAAAACTGGCGGACGAAAGAGCAGCCAGCAATCGGAAAGGTTGCCAATGCGGCGCGTATGGGCGGTGGCGTTGCTAAATTACAAGTGGCCTTGTTCTGGTCGGTCGCGTGCGGCTTGCGATGTTCTGTAATGACCAGTAGTAAGTAGTAATAAGCGGGATAAGGGATAATGCGTTGAGATGGATGGCCTGACTCGGAGGGGCCGAGCCGCGGTTTTCTGGGCACAAGTGTCTGTTGAGACCCTCCTCCAGTTTGTTGCCCTTGTTGCCCCAGGGGGAAAGAAAAGATTCTGGGTAAGGTGATGGTTAAGATGAGGGTGGCCAGTCAGAGTTTTCGGGGCCGCATTATAGCGCAGAGGTCTATTGCCTCCACTGCAGAACACGGATGACGCTCTGCTTGCTCGCGCCCAGATAGAGCAGTCATCGTTGAGAGCACGGCAATGATAATACCGTCTGATGTAGAGTCGAACGCCCGATTTCACATGCGTCTGTGTCGCGTAGACTTGATAGCTGAGACAGGTCAGGCTGGCCGTCCGTCACAAGGAGCCGAGGCGTAGGTAGACGCCGCCCGCCGTGGACCTTTAGTGCGCCCCCGGGGGGGCAGTAGCTGCATGGGATTTATTTGCAAATTGCAGCAAAAGAAGACTCGTAGGTAATCCGCATGTATCCGCTGGAATTATTTTGGTTTCTGGCAGCCCTTGGCGCATCTGCCCTGTGGTGTGGTCTCAGAGGAATTATTCGTAGTGTAGTGCGCTAGAGGCTTTTTGCGGGGCGAGACAAGGCGAGTCCGGGGGAGTGTGGCGCTGGTCGTTTTTAGTGGTCGCCGGTGCTGTAATTGCAGGGCATCCGAGCCAGCACATCAGTTTGCTGGGCATCGGAAGCCTGCTCTTTCTTGGGTCTAGCAAGACGCCAGGCGGACCACCTGCGCGGCCCAAGGGTACCAAAAGAGAGATGGCGTCTGGACTGGCTTGGGCCGATGTTGTTAGTTTCTGACTTTAACGACGGCGAGATGAAGTTTGTTGTCTGATGATGGCGAGTGGTGATGGAAGGACTGCAAGCGGGTTTGGGAGAGACCTGGTGTACTACATGGCTGGCTACACTGAGTGTCCTGGATTGGGTAGTTAGGTACCTCCCTCCGTAACTCGACATGCCAGACCAGAACTTCCAGAATCCAAGTCGAGACGGGTACTAAGACAGACAGACAGACTCGCCACGCCACCGCCCGTCCGTCCGGCCATACTAATTCCACTAGTCTAGAGCCACGAGATGCACCATTCAGCAGCCAAGCTTGATGGCTCACCAGTCACCAACCAACGAAAGCATTGCAATCAGCCAGCAGTCGGCAAGAGAAGGAGGAAAAATCCTCTTCTTGTCTGCCGAAGCCGGTACTCACTTGGTGGGTCAAAGCAACGCCGAAGAGAGTCCAGGCAGGGCAGGGTGGCAGGTGGGAAGGTGAGGTGAGGTGGCAGGGAGGGAAGGGGAGGGTAGGTATCAGGGTCCATTCCTCTTTCCTTCTTTTCCTTTCCCAAGTTCTTTCCTACCCCAGCCCGGCCCAGCCCAGCCCAGACCAGCCCGGCCCAGCACAGTCGGGTCGCACTTGCCTTGCCACCGATAAATCTTCATCCACACACACCATTTCCATTTCCATATCCATATCCATATCCATATCCATATCCACATCCACATCCTCCTCCACCAAATCAGTCCGTCTCCTCGCTCACATGGAAGCTAAACCCGCGACAGACATGGGCTGGCTTTTGCCCTCTATTTTCTAACTACCTCCTACTATCATTACCTATGTACCAGGAGGGAGCACCAGGAGGTATAAACACTAGTCCATAATCCAACACCATCATCTTGTTATTACCCTCCTCGTCCCTCCGTTTCCTTCTCTTCCCTCCCCTCCTCCCTTTCTTGCTTTCTCTTCGGTCAGTTGGAGCTGCTTGTCTTGTTCCTGCGTCTCTCGACATTCAAACACCCTTGCTTCGGCTTGCTTGTCGCCTTGTCGCACTCCCTCCGTCCCTCCTGTCCAAGCCTCCATCTCAACCCCGAATCTCGACTCTGCTCGACGTCAAACCTGCATACCACAACTCTCGGAATCGCCTCTCACCATGTCCGACAAGAACGAGGTTTCCACCACGGAGCGCGTCGCTCCCCAGCCCGGCAAGAAGGCCGCCTTCAAGCGCCATTGCCAGCGCTTCTGGTGGCTGCATCTCATCATCTTCGTCCTCATTGCTGTCCTTGTTATCCTCCTTACGTGAGTGGTTCCCGTCGCGTCATCGATCCCTCTTCCGGCTCTGGCAGAGCCTTTTCTGCATTTCTTTTCTGCCCAGTGCAATTGGTCAATCTTTTTGCTTCTTGGTCATCCGTCTGAAAACTAGGGTCGGTAGGGCTGCTCAACTTGGCATCCCCCGTCGCTCGCCCAGAGTTTAATATACTTTCCCCAGTCCCACACACACTTGGCTGGCTCACGCGCGTGCCATTTAGAGCCAGTCGCCAAGAAGCTCAAATTGACCAATCCGCGTGCTTGTCCCTCGTTGAACCTATGCTAACCAATATGTCTATAGCATCTTTGTCGCCGTCCCCAGGATCGCACAGGACAAGATCAACCATGCCAAGCTCGACATTGTCGCGGTCAAGATTAGCAATGCCGCCCCCAATTCCTACCAAATGACCATCAACTCGACCATTTCCACCGATGGCACTGTCAAGGCCAACATTGATCCCTTCGCAGGCGACATGTACCTCGAGGATACCGACGACAAGACCCCCTTCGCCGTCCTCAACTTCCCTGCCACCAACGCCAACAAGCACTCCAATGTCAACATCGATCAGCAAGTCGAGATCAAAGACATGGACGCATTCAAAAAGTTCAACACCTGGTTTGTCAACAACGAGACGCTCAGGATTGGCATCAAGGGAAAGACCAAGGCCCAGCCCAGCGGTCTTAGTCGAAAGTACGACGTCACCTTTCAAAAGGTTCTCGAGGTCAAGGGGCTCAACCTCTTCAAGGGCACAAAGGTCATTGATCCCCGCGTTGATCTCAAGGTCGACAACGGTACCGACCCCAAGTTCCGTAACTTTTATGCCCAAGTCGAGCTCCCCAACCCCTCGCACTTTTCCCTCGATATTGGCAATGCCATCTTTGACAATTACTTCCTCGGAACCAACCTCGGCAAGCTCTACATCAACGACCTCACCCTCGTACCCGGCAACAACATCCTCAACGTTACTGGTAGCCTTAACCAAGCCCAGATCATTCTCCTCGCTTCGAGCGCCAAGCCTTATTGTGAGACTGGCGTCGCCGACTTTAGCCTCATCGGTAGCAACGTCACCCGCGACGGCGTCGAGATCCCTTATTTCCAGTATGCTCTGGCCCACGCCAACCAGACCGTCAGCCTCAACATTACCGACACGCTTTACCGCTCGAACATCCCCGCAGCTGTCACGTGCTCCAAGACTGCTTCCAAGTAGTTTTATTGCCCTGTTCGATGCCGTTGTATGCAAGCCTTCTCTTTTCGATACCCAGGGTTACAAGTGGAAGGGCCTGCCGTTTCTTTACGCATGTTTTGCTTTATGATGTTGGATAATGAAAATAACAAAGACGTGAAATGACCACAGGGTCAGGGATTCTTGCCCCAGAAAGGGACATTGTACATTGTTTGGCGGGGTTGCTCTCACATTTTGGTATTATCCCCAGAAGCTGGGATGTTAAGCTCAGGCAGCGACGCATTCAAGATACCTCGAATAGTCTAGTTAGTAGCCTCAATGGCAGTATTAATGGTGATATCTGTTGTTCATGCCGTGTGTATCAATGCGCCGTACCGCCGAAGCAACTTTAGCACGTAATCTAGTCATTGCAATTTTTTGTGTTTCTCACTCATCGCCTCTGTTGTGTTCACCGCTCTGTGTCACGAGTCCTGCGTATGCTATTGTCAAGCCCCCTTTCGCTTCTCTCCTTTGCTCACTCCCGTTCCAGCCACTGCCGTGGCAGTCGTTGCCGGCACAAACTCGACGCTCGTCCGGCCCGGCGCCGCCCTCGCCGCCTCCCTCTCCTTGGCCACTTTGTCCCTCGCCCTGCGGAGCCCGTCCCGAAACGCCCAGTCCGGGAACGCGGCGGGATCCCAGACTCCCGGCGTCAGCGTCGTCTGGTACTGCACCCCGCTCCCGTCGTCCACCTCCGCGAAGCGCAGCAGCTTGTCCGTCAGCGCGGGGTTGCGCAGCGCGGTGGACTGCTCGAGCTTGGCGTTGAAGTGGGTGCCGGCGCGCTTGAGCCGGAGGAAGTGGGTGCACTTTTTCTCCGTGGCGGCTGCGGCTGCGGCGGCGGAAGAGGACGGGGAGCGCGGCGGGGAGGGGGGGAGGTCGAGGTTGGGGATGGGCGGCAGGGTGAGGTCGTGGATGAGGGCGCGGGTGGTGGTGTAAGGGGAGGAAGGGGGGTGGAGGTCGCCCGGTTCGGGGAGGGGGGCGAAGGAGGACGGGTCAGCGGAGGGGAGGGACGGGCCGAGGGCGGCGGCGGCGGAGGTGCTGGGAGGAGGAGGGAGCGCGGCGCCGGGGGCGGGCGGCTCGGGTGGTGATGCTTGTGGTGGGGGTTTGGAGACGGCTTGCGTGGCAGAGTTAGCTTTCTTGGCTTGCTTGTCGAGACGGCGTCGGCATGACTTGGAAGACTTACCGGCCGCAGGTTCCGATGCACTGGCCGCTACGGGTTGTGATGGTTGTGGTGGTGGTACTTGAGTCTGATGAGGGGTGGGTGAGCAGCTGAGAGTTGAATGGTGGGTTGTTTTGCATTGGATGTCGCGTACCTGCTTTGGCGAAGCCACGGGCTGCACTTGTGGCAGCTCGCCGTCGCTTTCTTCGTCGCTGCTCGCATACCCTACCAGGCCCGCCATTGTTTTGTGTGATGGGGAATATGAGGTTGATGAAAGTGTCGAGTCGAGAGTTTGAGCAATGGGCTTTGAGGTTTTGGTGTTTAAGTGGGGCTGAGGTTAACCGGGACTTGCCAACGTTGTGTAAGTAGTGGTGGCTATATTGATGAAGGAAGAGAGGGGGGATAAATGGAGGGTGAGCTGAATTGGAATGACCAAGAACTCAAAGAGTGTAATAGTAATTTTCAACCTGTGAGAGCCTTGCTGGCGGGTTCCTAGAAGAAAGAGGTTGATGTATGTCACCACGTATTGTATATTGTCACGAGGATTTTCTTCCTGTCCCTTTTCTGCTTTATGCTATTCTCAGCTCCGAATTGGAAGAATATTTCTAAACAACAGCTCTGGGCAATATTTCAACTTGATAATAGCACAGTCTGTCGTCATGCATTGATTGATTTGATTGATTGATTGCCATCGCATGCCACTGAAATAGCGAGTGGGGCCGGCGCTCAGCCGTGGTGCCTGATTCGGTCGAAATTTCCAACCCACCACCGCCACAGTCGGCGCTTGGCATCCTTTTCCAACAACTTGCATCATCCGGATTTTGCCAATCAGAGCTCCTCACGCACCGATAGACCATTCGGAACTGCCCTACAAATCAGACTCGTTTCGCACCAAGGAATACGGGCACAGCTTAGGCGTCAGGGCGCCCGAAGAGATTCTAGGAGTACGCACCGCGACGCAGGCGTTTCGCAGTCATCAAACATAGAACATTTCACCAACGCAGGCTTCCTTCTAGTGTCTCGCTGAGCCACGGCGAAAGCAGCCGCCCACCAGCAATATGGCTCGGCCAAGAGACTCACGCTCGCCCAGCCTGGCCGGTGGCCACGGTGGTCGTCGGCATCGCGATGATCGCCGCGCGCGGGATCGCCGCGACGACAGAGACCACCGCAGGCGCTCTCGGTCTCGCACGCCCGAGGTACGCCGAGGCCAATCATCTAGCCAACTGTCTAACGGGTGTCCTAACACGAGACCTCATTCACAGAAGCGATATCGTGACCGCGACCGTGACCGCGACCGCGACCGCGACCGCCGAGACCGTGACGGCCGAGACCGCGATCACTACCGCCGACGAGATCGCTCCCGCTCTCTCGACAGAGACGGTGATCGCTACCGCGGCGGCCGTGATAGGCGACGCTCGCGAGACCGCTACGATGAAAGAGCCCGATCACCTGATGGTCGGCGCGACGGCGACAGAAGGCGAGACGACTCGCGTGGCAGAGACTCTCGAGGAGCTGACGTTCGCAACAATCGCAGTGACAGTCAGGGCAGGAACACGCCTCGTGCCGATGGCGGCCGTAACCCGGACGAGGTCTCCAAACCGGCCGGTTCCACCGCCGCTCAGACCGATGCCGATAAGAAAAAGGCTGAACGTCTTGCGAAGCTCGAGGCCTGGAAGAAGAAGAAGGAGCTAGAGACGCAGAAGCAAAAAGAGGTCAACCCCAGCCAAACCCGCAGTCTGCTAGCAGAAATGGACAAGAAGGCCAGCGGTGTTCCCTCTGCTGCCGCCTCTCCTGCCGTTTCCTCTGGCGCGTCTCCCACACCAGGTCCAGAGTCTGGAAATGCGTCTCCCGTGCGACCGTATGCTGGCAAGTTCGATCCTAAGAGCATCGCTAAAAAGTCAGCTTCGAGAACTCACGATTCGACAAAGTCCATCCTCGGCTCCATCAATGCTGAGCAAGGCAAACTGGCCGCCCCAGTCAAGCAGTCTACCGCATCCGCGCTGCCAGCCAATCGCGCCAAAACCAGCGCGTTTGGTTTCGGCAAGTCCCAGGGCGACGACAAGCTTCCAAGCAAGCGAAAACTCGACCTCGACGAGGAAGAGACCACAAAGCGCAAGCTGACAAAGCTGCCCAGTCTGCCAATGGAGGAAGATGATACGCCGTATGTCGATCAAGACGACGGTGACGATGACGGTGCTGGTGACGAATTCGCGGAAAACGAAGAAGAGGCTGCCGCTGCTGCCCGGGCGGCGCATGAGAGACGCATCCAAGCCGAAGAAGAGGCTGCAAAGGAAGAAACGGACGGCGACCAAGCCATGGCGGAACCTGACGCTGTCCCTGCGACGAATGGAACAACCGAGCCCGTCGTCGAGGAAGAAAAGATGGAAGAAGTCGATGAAGAAGAAGTCGAGGAGGAAGTAGACGATGTGGATCCTCTAGATGCTTTTATGGATGACTTGCAGCAGAAAGAAATCAAGCGCCCACCCCCCAAGAAGGCATCTGTAGTCAGGAAGCTCCCAGAACCCGAAGCTTACTTCAGCGAGGACGACTATGGATACGGGGTGGACAACGATGCCACCGATGCCAGTGCCGTCCTTGCCATGGCCAACAAGCGCAAGAAGAAGGAGATTCCTACAGTCGACTACAGTAAAATCGATATCGAGCCCATCCGAAAGAACTTTTGGGTGGAGCCTGTCGAGCTCAGCGAGCTCAACGAAACCGAAGTGGCGGAGCTGCGAGCAGAACTTGACGGCATCAAGGTCAATGGCAAGGACGTCCCGAAGCCTGTACAGAAATGGGCGCAATGCGGTCTCACTCGACAGACGCTGGACGTGATTGACGACATGGGTTTCGAGAAGCCGACATCGATTCAGATGCAGGCGATCCCCGCCCTCATGTCTGGCCGCGACGTCATTGGCGTCGCCAAGACTGGTTCTGGAAAGACCATGGCCTTTTTGCTACCCATGTTCCGCCACATTAAAGACCAGTCTCCGCTGAAAGAATCGGATGGACCAGTCGGGCTGATAATGACGCCCACACGCGAGTTGGCCACCCAGATCCACCGTGACTGCAAGCCGTTCGTCAAGATGATGGGTATGCGTGCCGTCTGTGCCTACGGTGGTGCTCCGATCCGCGACCAGATTGCCGAGCTGAAGCGCGGTGCCGAGATCATCGTCTGCACGCCCGGCCGCATGATAGACCTGCTCGCCGCGAACCAGGGTCGCGTCACCAACCTGCGCCGCGTCACCTACGTCGTCCTAGACGAAGCTGATCGCATGTTCGACATGGGCTTCGAGCCGCAGGTCATGAAGATCTTTGCCAACATGCGCCCCGACAAGCAGACGATCCTCTTCTCCGCCACCATGCCGCGCATCATCGACTCGCTCACCAAGAAGGTGCTGAAGAGCCCTGTGGAGATTACCGTCGGCGGGCGTAGTGTCGTGGCAAAGGAAATCGAGCAGATTGTTGAGGTTCGCGATGAAAACACAAAGTTTCATCGCGTGCTCGAGCTGCTCGGTGAGCTATACGACCGCGACGAGGATGCGCGTTCATTGATTTTTGTCGAAAGACAAGAAAAGGCCGATGACTTGCTCAAGGAGCTCATGGTCAAGGGCTATCCGTGCATGTCCATCCACGGTGGCAAGGACCAGGTAGACCGCGACTCGACAATTTCCGACTTCAAGAAGGGCGTCGTCCCTATTCTCATTGCGACATCCGTTGCTGCTCGAGGCTTGGACGTTAAGCAACTAAAACTCGTCATCAACTACGATGCACCCAACCATTTGGAAGACTACGTCCACCGCGCCGGCCGCACCGGTCGTGCCGGAAACACGGGCGTGGCCGTAACCTTTATCACGCCAGAGCAGGAGAATTGTGCGCCAGGCATCGCCAAGGCGTTGGAGCAGAGCGAGCAGCCGGTTCCCGAGCGTCTCAACGAGATGCGCAAGGCGCACCGCGAAAAGGTCAAGTCGGGCAAGGCCAAGGACACTTCAGGCTTTGGTGGCAAGGGTCTGGACCGACTGGACCAGGAGCGCGAGGCGGCGCGCATGCGCGAGCGCAAGACGCACAAGGCAGAAGGCGATGAAGAAGAAGAAAAGAAGGAGGACAAGAAGGAGGAAGACGAAAACAAGCACGAGCGTGCCCTTGACGCCATCAGGGCCGCGGCATCGGGCATCCAGTCCCGCGACGCCAACAAGGCCGAAGCCGCCGCCGCTGCCGCCGCTGCCAACGAGCCAGTCATCAAGACATCTGGCGTCGTTGCCAGCAAACCCGGCGGCAGCGCGTCCAAGAGCGGTGCCGGCGGAGGCGGCGGCAACAACCCGCTCGACAAGGTCAGCTCCGCCGTCAGCGCCATCAACAGCCGCCTCGGCAAGGCTGGCCAGCTGCGTACCGGGCAGCCCATCGACAACAAGGGGCCGGACGCGGGTGCGTTCCACGCGACGCTCGAGATTAACGACTTCCCGCAAAAGGCGCGCTGGGCGGTGACGAACCGCACCAACGTGGCCAAGATCCTCGAGGCCACGGGCACGTCCATCACGACCAAGGGCAACTTCTATCCGGCGGGTAAGGAGGTGCCCGAGGGCGCGGAACCGAAGCTGTACATCCTGATCGAGGGCGACACGGAGTTGGTGGTGGGCTCGGCGCTCAACGAGTTGACGAGGCTGCTACGCGAGGGCACGATCGCGGCGGCGGACGCGGACAGCAGGGCACCAACGAGTGGACGGTATACGGTTACGTGATGTATCTATCTGTGTGTTTTTTTCTTCCGTTTTTTTATTTGGCGGGCGTCTTTTCTTCTGCTCCGTTCTTGATGGTTTGTTGGTTGTGGTGGGAGGACAGGACTTTGTAAGCAGCGATGCAAGCAAGTATTAGTCGCAAGGCAGCGGGCATTGTGGAGAGAAGCTGGGTCATGCTCGAAAGTGAATCGTTAAAGAGTAAAATTTATCAAATGACGGTCTATCGCTAAAGAGTAAAGCTGGTGCGTGCGTCTATGAAGATCATGAGGGACGGGCGGTTGAACAAGACTGCCGGTAAGGAGGCGGGGGGATTAGGGTATCGTGGTTGGTCGTGGTTGGTCGTGATCTTGCGTAACGTAATCCCTGCGAGATGGAGAGGGCTGGCAAGAGGAGCGCGCAAGGTGAACGCGAAACTCTCTGCGCATTTTTGCGTTGCTTTGGCACAAAGCATCGCAAGAAAAATCTAGTCGTCCCACGGCGAGAAGGGAGGAGGGGTTTACTAACTCGCCGTCGTTGCTGGTTTGCATTCCGGTCCTCACAAATCCTCAGCTGGCCTGACCCCGGACCAGTCTATCGTTGTCGTCAATCTCCCTCCGTCGCTGCTCCTGCTCATCCCTCTCCTTGGCGGTCAGCACGCGCCCGGCGCCCGTCTTCTTCCTCCTCTGCGCCTCCTGCTTCTTCCTGTCCTCCTCCACGGCCTGTTTTCTCGCCGCGAGTTGTCAGCGCAAAACAGATTCAGGCACGAGCCACAAAAAGAAAGAAAGAAAGAAAGAACGAAAAAGACAACTTACACTCCATCGCTCCCTCGCCGCCTGCGAGGCTGGCGTCGCAGCCGCGCTCGGGGCACCTCCTCCGGGGCTGTGGTTGTTGTTGCTGCTGCCGCCACCGCCGCCGACGACGCGCGCCTCGCTCTGGTACGTCTGTCTGGGGGGCTGCTTCTTCTGCGAGGCGGGGACGGACGCCCTGGTCGCCGCGGAGGGTGGCGGCGCGGAGCCGAGGCGGCGGCCGGGGCCGAGATTGTCCTCGGGGTCTTGCTTTCCGCAAATATTTCCCATGGTGGTGAATCGAAGGGGAGGGGGGGGGGAGTCAAGGTTGACTGATTTTTCGTGGAGGGATTGGATGGAACAAGAGGGCGGCGAGGTTTGGCTTAAGAGACAAAGAAGGGTGTGGCGCGGCGGGATGGTTGTTTGCGTGGGTTGTGGCGCGGGCTGGCGGGCTGTGTAACAACCAAGTTTATAGGATTGGGCTTTTCTTTTTGTTCAGTGCCAAGACGGAACTTGAATGTGGCTGAGGACTTGACGCGGAGCTCAAGATGACTCGAGAAGATGCTCGTCGATTATAATAATTGAATAAAAGAGAAAAAAAAAAAGTCACCTTTGACACTAAGTCTGACACGAGTAAATAGCTCGCCACGTCCAATGCCGGACGCGCCAAGATACGGGCCGGCCGCGACAAGGTTTGCGCCGAGCATGGCCAGGTCATTGATACAGCCTAGGCAAGATATATATTATTATAAACTACCTCACAGTTTCACAGGTGGGAGATGTCAGGTGATCGGTTCATTTCGGTGGCCAAATGAACCATTTCTCGCTCGGAATTGCTCACAGGTGCCGACCCTCTAACTACCTATGTAGGATACGAAGAGCGTTTGTGTACCGCGAAAAATAACCGTAATTGAACTCACGGCAGCTCTATTTGAAAACATGTTGCATTTCTGGCCAATAGATATGAATCGGCCGTACAGCATCAAGTGTGTCTAAGAACTCGTGTTCAACTATTATTTGCAGAAATGGCGGCCAGATTATTGTTGAAGAAGCTGGGTAACAGGAAAGCAAGGCGTTGATTGATTCCAATAAATTGATATATAAACACTAATGTGGCAGTATTGAAACATAGTAGTAGATACAACAAAAAAAATGTTTTTGTTCTTGTTTTACTTGTTTTTTTTTTTTCTTCGTTTTCTTGTTCGATTCGATTTCGTTTCGTTGTAGGCGACAACTTACTTGGAGTTCCTTCCAAAATTGCTGTTCTCCTGTCAGCGCCGGCTTTCATCAATCGTACAAGCTGGACTTACTTGTGGAAGAAGTTGCCAAAGACTCCGAGCTTAGCCTGCTGGTCAGACATACTCTGGCGACGGGCAGCCGCCTGGCCCTCGTTGCGATTGCGGGTGAGGCCCTCGAAGGCGGGCATCCAGCCCGAGCTCTGTCAAATTTTCTCTTAGTACTCTTGGAGGCATGAATATCATTTCCTTAGGTTGCAATCATACCTGACGACGAGGCTGCTCGGTAGTGGGAGGGGGGACGTTCTGGGGCTCAGTCGGGGAGCTCATAGTGTATTCAAGCTTTTGTAAGTGTCGAGAAGTGTCGAGGGATGTCGAGAATTGTGCACAAGATGGCTGGCAGCTGATCAAGGCTTGTATTGTTGATGGATACTGGATGGGTTGGATAAAGTACATTCGAGGAAGGATGGAAAACAAAAAGAGGGGGATCTCGAGGATATATAGCAGAAAGCTGTACAGGGCGGCAGCGGGTACTACGGCACGGGGTCTACGGCGTCATGCAAGGCCTAAATGTTGGTAGTCGATTGTGGGTGGATTAGAAATGAACAACCGATCGATGGAAAGCGAACGCCTAGAGAGAGGGGGGCAAGTCACGGAAGCTTCTTTTGTACTGGTCGATTCGATTCTGAGAGACGAATGTGCAGCCAGGCGAATCGAGGCGGGATTGATGACGGGCCAATGAAGGACCAGCCAATGGCGCGGGGAAGGCCCCTCCTTTTTTTTTGCGTTGTGGGAGAGGACGCATAAGGAATCGATCGGCAAATTGACAGTGCGAATTGAGCGAGTTTGCGATTTTTGGACAGAGTGCAAAATGACGACCAACAACTTCTGTGATGGTGACGGTGATGGTGTTTCTCTCGACCTTGGTATTATTTATTAGTGACACGGTCATTCGCAGAGAGCTTGGTGCACCCCTGCTCCGGGCAAGGTACCTTGGTTTCCTATTGGAAGTTGCGGGTACCACAGGTACCGCAGCGGGGCGCTTGTGGGTAGGTGTTGGTGCAAAGGTACCTATGGAAAGACTCCATGGGAAGAATGAAGTGGATGCCCGTACATCGATTGAAAAGTCAAAGTGCATGAGAAGAGGAATGGGAAAAGGAATGGGAACAAGTGTTGGTCCTGAGCAAGGTGCGGTGCAGTGTTGGCTTCTGTCTCACGCTGCGGTCCGGAGTGGCGCGGTGAGGGTATTCCGTTGAAAAGGAGCAAATGGCGGGCGCCGACTCCGGAATGGAGACGGTAGGCGGCGGAGGGGCAGCGGCGCGGCGGGATCAACGGGCGACAGCGGGCAGCGGGCAGCTGGCAGCAGCTGGCAGCTAGCAGCTACTGTAATATTGAGTTTCCAAGTACGGATATATTCATTACTACCTACTAGAGAAACAAACAAAGCAAAAGAAACGCAGCCGGCAATCGGAGGCACGGCACATGTTGTTTTAGGCATGTTGCAAGGGTCTCTAGAAAAAAAACTGATCAAAACGATAGGTTGTTACTCTGTATCCGTACAAGACCCCTCGTTGGCCAGTTATCACTAGCAAGTCTTGCGCATGACTGATGTTAATGCGGTGGGTGTTCCGTGTACCAGCAACGACTGGCGCAATGGCGCCCCACCTCTCTGCTGCACCTGCCCTCTCTTTGTCCTAAAAACATGTTCGCGAGTCCATCCGGGTTCTCATCACGCTCACCACTCACGACCGCCAGTCAGCAGCACCTTTGCGCTCTCTTTTCAGCGCCCGTCGCTCCTCTTCGTCGCCATGCCTCTGCCTGCTCGTCCGCTAGTAGAGGGCATAGAGAGCACGTAATATCGCTTGGCTGCGTCTCTCCAGGCACAAACGCTAAACCTGCATACTACCTTCTCTTTTTCGCTCTTATTATTCTCTTCTCTTTTACCTCCACCAGCTCGAACCTCTCTTCTCGACATCCCACACAAACGCATGTCCTCATACCCACGGCACTCACTCACTCTTCCCTCCCTTCTTCCTTTACCCCCTCTCCCACATCCCTCCCTCATGAACAACCATTAGCACCAACCAGCGCATACGCCTCGTTCGCGCTCATAAGCCCTGCGCTTATCAGCTTGGTGAAACCACATCATTCCCATCTTGTTTCCTGGCCCTCAGCCAACGTCCGCCTCGACACTCTGCCGGGTCCTCTTCATAGGGCCTCGCCTGCCCCCCCTTTAACCAGCGTCGCTATCCTGAACCTCTTTCCCATCAAGCCTCTTCCTGTAGCTCACCATGGAAGACGACGTGACCGCCAGCATCCCTTTCAGCGGCAGCGGCCCCCCGTCCAATGACATGGCCGCCATGGCGCTCAACATCGACCACCTCCTCCCTCTGGACATGTCGCTGTCGCATGGACTGGACTCTTTGGCCACGGGCTTCCACGACGATTCCTGTCTCGATCACGGCAGCTTTAACCACTGCAACATCTCTGGGAAAAGCCATTCTGCGAAGCCCAGAGCCCCCGCTATGGGTCCGCGCAGCCTCTCGCAGACGCAGACGCACATCCGCCAAAGGCACAGCATCTCCAACCCAATCCCTGCTCCCAGCGCATCCTCGTCCGATCCGCAGCAGCATCAGCAGCATCAGCATCAGCAGCATCAGCACCAGCACCAACTGCACCAGCACCAACAGCAAGCTTTTCCATCACCTTGGGATGCCATCTTTACCCAATCCCTCCTCCAAAACAATATGCATTGTACTGGCTTCGACATTTGCAACGACAACGATTGCGCCGCCTCCTGCAACTCGGACTGCGAAGGCAGCTGTCCTAGCCAGTGCGACGACAAGGACCATGGCTTCTGCTGCGACGACGATGCTTGCGGCCCTCCTGGTCTCTGTGTCGACCAAGACTGCAAAGCGCCGTCTGTCCCTTGCTCCCAATCGGCATGTCCCATTTCCGACAATGAAGCTGCCGCCGCTGCTACCCTCACTTCGTTTGGAGACAAGGGCATCACGGCCACGGCCACAGCCCCTACATCCACGTCGCACACTGTTCCCCCGACGCCCAGCATCGCTGATGCTGGTTATCTAGATTTGCCTACAGTCCCCTGTTCGTCCCTTTCTCTAGATAACACTTTTGGCAACCTTCCCGCCTTTTCTGGTCAAATGTGGGATATTGCCCCCGAGTTCATTCTCGCCAATCACATCATGCAGTACCATGACCCGACTCATCAAGAAAGTCACATGCACTCGTGCATAGCCGACAAGCCCAGCACTCTGATGCAAATGTGCTCTTTGCCGAAACATACTCCCGACGGAATCAGCCCACACGGTGTTGATGCTATTTGCGGTTTCCAGATCCAAGATCCCTACGACTTTGCTCAACACATCTTCCAGCAGCATCGTCCCGCTCTCATGGCCAATGGAAACAACATGCACAAGACGCTGCAAAATGCGACCTCTCACCACATGCTTGATGATCACCATCACCATCATAACCACTTCTCCTCTACCACTTCTCCCTCTACCAACCTCTCACTCGCGACATCTCTCTCCCCCACGCCCGCCTCTCTGCCCACTCCGTCTACAATTGAGGGCGCAAACTACTTCACTGACGCTACGACTGCCGTCGCTGATGCCACTCCCTCGATTCCGCCGGAGGACCAAAACATCTGCCGCTGGCTCTTGCCCGATGGTATGGGTGGTCACAAAATATGCGGTCGCCAGTGCAGCAACCACAAGGCGCTGCAGGACCACTGCAAGTCAGACCACCTCAAACAGATCAAGAAAGATCACGCAGGCTTCTACTGCCAATGGCAAGGCTGCACAAGACACACCACCTTTAGTCAACGCAGTAAGCTGGAGCGCCACATGCAAGTCCACACTGGCTGTAAGTCAACTCCACTCACATTGCACAACTCGTCCCTGCAGTTACTGACTCCCCTAGACAAACCTGTTCAATGCCACATCTGCGGTGCTTCTCTATCTGCCAAGCAGTCCCTTGAGCAGCACATGCGCACTCACACTGGCGAGAAGCCTTGGATTTGCTCGTTCGAAGGCTGCAACCAGTCCTTCAAGCAACAAAGCGCGCTGACAATGCACGAGCGTACTCACACTGGCGCCAAGCCTTTACAATGTGATATATGTGGCAAAAAGTTTGGCGAGTCTTCCAACCTTTCCAAACACCGTCGCATCCACAACATCCGTGGTTCTCATGTCTGCGAAATTTGTGGCAAAGACTTTCACAGATTGGACCAGCTTCGTCGACATATGGGGACAAACCATAAAGACAAGCCTGAAGAGGTCAGCAAAATCCTCAACCGCGTCAAAACCGGCAGGATAGCTAAGCCTGCCGTCTCTGCCAATGTCCTTGGTGGTTTTGAACATCCTGATGTCGTGCAAACCGTCTAGAACGCCGCCGGGTGCTCTTTTTTTTTTCGATTTCTCATGAACTATTTTTCACGGAACATGACAGTTGTTTGTTACTTTTGTGTCTTGATTTCTACTGGTTGGCGTTTTCAGGATAATTGATGGTCAATGGCGTCATTTCTTGTCATATTTTATGTTGGCATATTGTAGCACTGCGTCTATAATCGGACAGTATTGAAATTTGTCAGGGTATATGAATCTCATGATAGACGATAGAAACAAGGAGAAGGAAGCATTTTTCTCATGACCAGCGACTGACTCGGCTCGTTTCCTCTCTGCAAGTGAATCAAGCGATGCTGCTACACACTCCCGGGTACGACGAGCCGTACGTGAGGAGAACGGGTTGGATGAGTTGATGCCACGCACGTTTTAACTCACATGGTCAAGCAGAGAAACATGTCACGGCGAATTGAGAGTGATAGAATGATTAGGTTGGATCATGACCTCATCTTTTTATTCTTTTTTATTTTGTACTTGCAGACTTTGTCTTGTTGCGCCTCGCAAGCCCAAGGGCCAGAACAAGAACCATGATGTCCCACAGCTCATGCCGGCCCCGAGTTTTATCTTTTTCCCGTCCGCCTTCCAAGATACAAAGGAGTCTTCTCCGAGGGGGGAGTGCCTCCCCTCGAGAAAAGCCATGCGATGCCAAAGTTTCGAAATGTCTCTTCCCTTTCTGCCTCTTTTAAGAAAAAGAATGGACAATATCAAAAGGATACGCCACGCCGTTTCCCCGTTCTCTCAAAATATAACAAAAGATGTCCTTCGCCAAAACAATGGGAAAAATTTTCCCGGGAAAACGCATCAACACCCATTATGCCGTGTTGCTTTTTTTGTGTGTTTGTCATTCATCCTCACATATTCACCCCGTTGGAATAAAAAAAAAAGAGAAACAGTCGTTTTTTTTTATTTCTTGTTGACAACATGACGCTCTTTTTTCTAAGCCTTGATGGCGAACTTGCGCTGGGGGAAGTGAGTCTCGCGCTTCTTGGCCTTCTCCAGCACGCGGGCCTTGTCCTCGGGCGATAGTCGGCGGCGGATGGCGCGGGTCTGCTTGGGGCGGAGGTCGAGGGGCGCGTACTTCTTGTTCTTGTAGAAGAGGCGGAGCTGGCTGCGTTGCTTGGCGTTGATGACGGTCAGGACGCGAGCGATGGACTTGCGGAGGTCGTGGCTGCAGAGGCGTCTCGTGTTAGTAGATGTGCGGGTCGTGAGCGCAGGCCCGCGGGCGTCGGAACCCGAAGCGAGCCTAGGAGGACAAGTAAAACGTACATCTTGTTGAGCTTGGAGCCGGAGGAGACGACCTTCTGGATGCGCATCTGGCCGAGGTCGGCCTTGAGCTCGCCGAGCTGCTTCATCAGGTCATCCTTGCTCTTGTCCCAGAGCTGGACGGTCTTAACCTTGGAGGACGACTAGAGAAATCTTGGTCAGCACTTTGCGGCGAACGGTTGGGTGATTGTGATTATATGCTGGTGGCGAGGGATTCGACGGATGGGTAGGGCAACGAGCAAGAGGTTTTCCATTAGATGGGATGGTCGAGCCTGGGCGCAGCAGTCGCGGATGTCGCTGCTCAATTCAGTATTCAATTTGGGTCGATTTGAATGTCGCCCCAGGCCGTCTCGTGGCACCCAGATTCGATATGGAAAACCTCGCTCGTCGAATCCTTGTCGACGTCCGTCGCGGTTGTATTCGAGATGGTGGTCGTAATCTCATGTTCCTCCATGCCGGCCCTGCTGCCCGCCGTACACCACAGTCGCGCACAGAAACCGGCTCTGACACGCAGCCACCAGGGAGCAATTCCCGTTCGATTTGTCGGATAATGGAGGGCAAGGATCGAAACAAGACGCAGGATTGTCTACTCACCATCTTGTGTATAGGCTTCGATGGGGATATGCGAAGTAGTGTCGACTGAAAAGTGCAGAGGGGGGAGAGGATTTCGATACACTTCTCACGATGGGGAATCCTCTGGCGCTGAGGCAGTCCACACTAACGCACGCACAGCCTGAGAATTTTTGCCGAGAAGAGGGAAAAAAGTTGCCCTAGGGCTTTGCCTATTTGGGCGCAGGCGTCGACTGGCTGGGCCCGAAGATGCGGGGCGCACGTCTGATTTTGATTGGCCATAGTTGCCTCTGTGGTGAAGCTCACGTGATAACTGTGGGTCCAAAGCGGTCAGACTTATTTTGCCACGAATGTTGCTGGAAACGGTTTAACGTATCCAGATAAGAAGGCTAAGCTCGTTATGGCCGAGGCTCAGGGACTTGCGTGGACCCAGTTTCATCATCGTCATTCCCGCCTTGCTGGTCTTGCCAACTCCAAAGATTGCATCTGCTCTTCTCGAATTGTCAGAAGGCCCGCAGACGACATATTTCTTTGATTTAGGAGCCATGGCAACACCGTCAGGAAACTCTGGCTGGGCCCAGCTCCGACAACAAGCCAGGTCGCTGGAGACGCAGGTGAGCTAGCACACAGCGCCGAGGCGTCCGCTGCCATCACGGGCAGGAGGCTAACCACTGATGCATATCACAGACGGAGAGTCTATTCCACACATATTCGCAATTCGCGACAGCAGCATCGATCCCTCCAAAACCGACGCAGGAGGAGCGCACGACAGAAAGCAAGATTGAGGAGCTACTAGAAAAGGTGCGAACCTGAACAGTCCCGGACATTGCGAGCAAAATATGAAGCCCCCCCCAACCCCCCAACCCCCGGGGGGCCAAAGCTAACTCTGCATCTTCCACAACAGCGCGAAACGACAATCGGCCAACTGTCGCGCCTCCTCGACTCCGAGGCGGCGCTCACCTCCTCCGCGCTCAAGCAGAACAACCTCGCGTTGCTGCGGGAGAAGCTCGCCGCGCACCGCAAGGACCTGACGCGGCTGCGGTCCAACCTGCGGCACGCGCGCGACCGCGCCAACCTCCTGACCAACGTGCGGTCCGAGATCGCGGAGCACCGGCGCGGCGCGGAGGAGGAGGACCCGGCGGCGGCCGAGGCGGACTACATGCTGGACGAGCGCCGCCGCATCGACAACAGCCACGGCGTGGCGGACAGCGTGCTGAGCCAGGCGTACGCGGTCAACGAGGGCTTCCTGGCGCAGCGCGAGACGCTGGCGAGCATCCAGCGGCGCATCACGGGCGCGGCCGGCCAGGTGCCGGGCATCAACACGCTCATCGGCAGGATATCGGCCAAGAAGCGCCGGGACGGCATCATCATGGGCAGCTTCATCGCGTTTTGCTTTGTGTTTTTCTGGCTCTTCTTGTAGATGGGGTGGGAAATTTGGCGGGGAACAATGGGTTTACAACTGCACACGCACGGCGTTCACGGCATGCTTAGTTCTTATTATTTTATTTACCTTTTATTATTCGGGAAGGGGTATCGGCGTATTACTTCCAACTCTATGCTCGTATCTGGGCCGGTTTCTTTATTCCTCTAATTTATCATACAATGAGCCCTTTTTTTCTTTTTCTTCTTTTTACATGCTGTCCCGTTTACTCACGTTGCCGCCTCTGTCTTGTCGGCGGCTCGCTTCTCAGCGAGGTCCTTGATGGCCTTTCGTCCGAGCACGGGCTCCCGCGCCGTGGCGGGCAGGCGCGCCTCGGCCGCGATGCCGTCGACCAGCCTGACGAGGCCGCGGTTGAGGCCGTCCCTCTCCTCGGCGCTGGCGTCACCGCTGGCGGCCCAGCGCACGCGGCAGTGCTGGTCGACCAGGTAGGTGTAGCCGACCTTGCCGTTGAGCAGGCCGATGCACTCGCGGATGTGGTCGGTGATGCCGCGGCGCACGAGCAGGTACCGCTCCCACTCGTGCTCGGGGAAGCGCCGGCGCAGCGAGCCCATGAACATGCGGACCAGCCACGCCTTGCCGGCGTTGTCCTCGTAGTTGACCCGCACGACCTGCGCGAGGCCATCGCCGCCGCCGCCGCCGTGCTGCTTCAGGATGGCCTGCAGCTCCGGGTTGGCCGCGGCCGAGGTGAAGCTGTCGGTCTGCGCCTCGGCCCACTGGCTGCTGAAGATGGAGACGACCGAAGCCTTGCCGGTCAGCAGCGGCGTGGTGTCGCGCGGCGCCGTGTCGTTCTTGAGGAGGGTCTGGCCGTAGAGGTTGGGGAAGAAGAGGGAGAACTCGGCCTTGAAGAGCCGTGGCGGCGCGATGAAGGACTTGCCGTCGTGATACTTGAGGTTATTCCAGTCGCGAAAGTAGGGTCGAGAGAGCTGGGCGGTCCTGCGAGTGACATGAATCGTTAAAGTTTGCTACCTGTTGCCTGTTGGCGTAGAATCTTTCTAGGAGGTTGGGGGGGGGGGGGGGGCAAAAGAAGCTAAGGCGAGCGCGTTCTTACAGCTCCTTGCGCCGCGCCAGGTGCTTGTCCCAGTCGGCAAAGTCCTTCTTGCGCTGCTCGCGGGTGCGGTCGTCGATGCCTGTGTTCTCGCCGGCCCGCGGGGGCAGCGGCATGCCGATTGGGCGGGGCAGTGGCTTGGGTGTGAAGACGCCATCGTAGCGCTTGCCATAGCTGCGCGGAGCTTCGATGGCCGGGCCGTCGATCTCGCTCTGGGGGTCCATGGAGGCGCCGGCAGCGGGCTTCTCGGTGCGAGGCCGGGGCCGCGCGGAGGTGGTCGAGAGGGTACGGCGCCATTGGCAGGGCACGCAATATGATGATGATGATGATGATGATGATGCAAAGGGATGTTTTCGCGCGAGGCTGCTCGCGGCGGCCAAGCCTATTCGTCGTGATGACATGGTTGTGAGAGTTGTGGTGGGTTGATGGAGGACGAGTTGCGAAGTGAAGCCTACACAAGTCGGACAATTTATCTGTGGGTCGACAACGGTGCCGCACGCCCCCGTTGGAAGTCAGTGAGTTCGGGTCATAAAAAAGAGGCAAAAAGGGGAAAGAAAAAAGGACAAAAAAAATGTAAATATTAGGGGGGTTATTACATGATGTAATCTCTTCCTTTCCTTGGGTGTTTTCCTTCTCATGTATAATCTCCTCGTCCAAAAAGGCGGAGCTATTTGTCTTGGAAGAGCCATTCATTCTAAAAAACGCCGTTCAATATGATTATTGTTGCTATTCTCAAAAAAAGCCATTCATTATTTTATTATTATTCTTAGAAAAAGCCATTCAGCATTAAAAGCTACATATTATGTCTAAAAGGAAGAAGAAGAAGAGAAACTCCACGATTCCGCTGCATCTACCTCGTCGCTTCAGTCCTCCTGGAATTGCCCAGCCAAGGCGTTCAAGTTAAGCAGCGTCTGGCGAATCGCTTCGTTGCTTGCACAAAGGCGCTTTATGTGCTCCTCTTGGTCATCATAACACTGTCTCAGTGTGGCGATGACAGTGTCTATATTTGTGCAACCCGCGCACACAACCGCCTCACCGCCTGCTATGCAGGTGACCGCCTGCGTCTTGTCGTCGGGTCGCGTCACAGTCAAGTTCATCTTCTCCTTCTCATTCTGCTGGTGCTGCTGGTCATGCTTCCTCTGCCTCAGCCCCGTTTCCTGTACAATGCCCTCGCCTCCGCTCCCCATATCATCCCGCTTTGCTTCGTCTTTTGTCATCTTCTTCGTAGCGGTGGTGGCCGCGGGGCCGCTGCGCACCCGGCGCTTGCGCACGCGTGATTTCTCCGGGCCGAGGGTCCGGACGCTGATCTTGTGGAGGCTCACGGGCCGCAAGCCGACCTTGCCGTCGAGGACGTCCACCGCGACCTTGGGATGAGCCGGGATGACGCCTTGATACGCGTCCTCGTGTGCCAGTGGGTGGCGCTGGGCGAGCGCCTCGGCCCACGGCTCGCCGAAACACACACCCCCGCCAAACATGGTGCGCAGTACCACGAACTCGCCCCATGACGGCACCTCGTTGGTCCTGCGTAGTCTGCGTATGGTGGAGTGGCTCGACGGCGTGACCGTCGTCCGCGTCACCCGCGCCCGGCACATGCTGCTCTGAAGTGATTGCCGCATCTCTTCTGTCCATCCCGGAGCCTCCTCCTTCCACACGAGCTGTAGTCGCTCGAAGATTGCCCGGTCGATTGCGTTGGCGTCATCTGGCAGCTGTGGAAGAAAGTCCACAGCTTCAGGCAGCCGGGATGCTGCCACGGCAGAGTGCGTGCCGTTTTCGGGGGCTGCACCGCCCGCTGCAAACGCCGCGCCCGCATTTTCGGCCGGGGGGATCGCCCGCAGCGTTCTGTTGCGGATTTTAGAGGACATGTATGCAGGCCCTGCTTGTTGGATCGCGTTGTTGGAAACAGAGGGCGAATGTGGATGGATATTTGAGACAAGAATGACTGAACAGATAGAAAAGACAAGGACGAATGTGGATGGATGTATGGGATAAGAATGACTGAACGGATAGAAAAGACAGGATGCCAGAGTCAAGAATGAAGAATAGGGAAGGAGCGGTCATGAATGCTGCCAAGAGGTGGTGGCCAGGAAGCGGGCCGAGTCAGAAAAAGAGGTGTATTATCATGAAACAAGTCAATACCTTGGCCGTGCAGACGGAGTGATGACTTGTAGTTTTAGGGAGCTGCATTTTTGCAATGAACATCTCCCAAATTTTCTCACGACTGTAGATGAAGTCGAGGCCGCGCAGGGCAGGGATCCAGGTAGGTTTCGCGAATGTACTTGGTAGTTACCTACCGCGCTGCGCGCTGCTCGAGGAGACCAAGTCTTGCTAACAGTTTGTTTGAGCGAGTTTCGTCTTGGATAGTGATTCTATCGTCCATTGTTGGGTTTACGAGGCAGTCGCTCGGTGATGCTAACATTCATTATATTACATGTATGTGAGACCCCGTTGATCGCTGGGGTGCACTAGGTCGGCACCAACTTGGCGTCTTACCTACCCGGTAACGACTGCAGGACTCGAGGGTCACCCATTCCATTTTTAGTATTATTATTATTGATCCCCGGCTTAAGCCCCTCGCGTTGTTCCCCAGACTCGGCTATTCGCGGGGGCCTCTTCCCCATCACCAACAATGCCGACTGAATGCGTCCGTCCGTGTCTTGAGCCGCGCAACAATTAACAATCATTCATCTGCCCGCAATTGGCTGGCGAGCAATTGTCCTCTTAAACTACCTCTCTTCTCTTCTCCGTCCACCGCTAGAGTTCTCACACATTTTTATTTCCCTTGTCCTCCGAGCGTCACCTTTCGGGAAGAGAGCATACATAGCATGTTCCTCCAGCGTGGATCGAGAGCGCTCCGCTCGCAATGGGGAGTCTCCAGGGCAGTCAGCCGCGTCGCCATGGGCAAATCACCACAATCCGGGGTTCCAAGATGGTTCTCCGAGTCCAGACGGCTATACGCCATCAAGCCAGTTTTATTAGCGGATATCGGTGAAGGTCTGTTATCCAACCTTGCGCTCCATCGAATTCATTTATCTTTCCGTTTCTTTTTTTTTTTTTTTGTTATTGTTTCGCTTGGCTAGTCTCGCCCTACTGACCACCCACCGCCCTGCAAACAGGCATCGTCGAATGTGAGGTCATCCAATGGTTTGTCGAGCCTGGCGCCCGCGTCGAGGAGTTCTCCCCGCTGTGCGAGGTCCAAAGCGACAAGGCCTCGGTCGAAATCACTTCCCGCTTTACCGGTACTGTCAAGAAGCTCTACTACGAGGCCGGCGAGATGGCCAAGGTCGGCAAGCCATTCGTCGACATTGACATCCAGGGCGCTGCCGCCGACGCCGCCGACGCGCCCGCAGCCAAGCGGGAGGCTCCCGCCACGCCCGCGCCCGCTGAGTCCCAGACTCCGGTCCCGGCACCCGTGTCGGCCGCGCCGCCTGCCGAGTCGCCCGCCATGCCCAAGCCCAAGGGCAAGGGCGCGTCCATCTCGACGCCCGCGGTCCGCCACCTCTCCAAAGAGCTGAGCGTGGACATTGACGACGTCGACGGCACCGGCAAGGACGGCCGCGTCACCAAGGAGGACATCCTAAAGTTTGTCCAAGGCCGGGACGCCTCCATCGGCGGCTCGGCGGCGCCCGCCCCGGCGGCGGCGATGGACACGTCGGTGCAAACGGAGACGCGACAGCCGCTCACGCAGACGCAGCAGATGATGTTCAAGACCATGTCGCGCTCCCTCACGATCCCGCACTTCCTCTACGCCGACGAGGTCGACTTCTCCGACCTCGTCAGCCTGCGCGCGCGCCTCAACAAGGTCCTCGCCAAGACGCCGCGCGACGTCGGCGAGCAGCAGCCCGCCAAGCTGTCGTACCTGCCCTTCATCATCAAGGCCGTGTCGCTGGCGCTGTACCGGTTCCCGATCCTCAACGCGCGCGTCGAGCTGGACCCCGCCGACCCCGCGGGCGGCAAGCCGTCGCTCGTGATGCGCTCGCAGCACAACATCGGCGTCGCCATGGACGCGCCGCAGGGCCTGGTCGTGCCCGTCATCAAGAACGTCGGCGCGCTCAACATCGTCGCCATCGCGGCGGAGCTGCACCGCCTGCAGGCGCTCGCGCAGCAGGGCCGCCTCGCGCCGGCCGACATGGCCGGCGGCACCATCACCGTCTCCAACATTGGCAACATTGGCGGCACCTACCTCAGCCCCGTCATCGTGGAGCGCGAGGTCGCCATCCTCGGCATCGGCCGCATGCGCACCGTCCCCGCGTTCGGCGAGCACGACGAGATCGTCAAGAAGCAGGTCTGCAACTTTAGCTGGAGCGCCGATCACCGCGTCGTCGACGGCGCCACCATGGCCCGCGCCGCCGACGTGGTCCGCAGCGTGGTCGAGGAGCCGGACGTCATGGTCATGCACCTCCGCTAGTACCAGGAAGACGGGGGAAAGAAGAAAGATGAAGGCGAAAGAAGAGAAAGAACAAAACATACACATGCATACGGAATCACATCTAGCGAATCTTTTCCATGATTTCACGACTTCGACTTTTTTTTTTTCTGTTCTTTTGTGCGTGTCTGTTTACTGTCACCTTTTTGCGGTTGTTTTCTCCTAGTCAGGCATCCGGCCATCTATACAGACAGGGTTTGTTCAGATACTGCAAGCCACAGCGAAGAAGAGGAAAGACGGAGCAGCTCACGCTACCCACGCCAGCGGTGGTCGGGAAAGGTGAAGAAGCCTTGCATACCATTCTATATGTACCCTCCCTACTTCCCTCTCCCCCCTCCCTGCCTCCCTTCGTGGGGGCCCATGCAACACGAACCCAGCATGGGCC
>MWMN01000152.1:0-33965 GCA_002968875.1 Cordyceps cicadae | reverse complement strand
ACTTTTCCCCCCCCCCCCCCCCTCTCCCCCTCCCCCCTTTTTTTTTTTGCCCTTTTTCCACGTTGGATGCAGCTACCACCCACCGCTCTTGGGTACATGATACTAAGATGGGCTTGGCTGGTAGGAAGGGGGCTGAATACCACCCGTGACCCCAGCCCAGCCCAGCCAAGGCCTAGGCACCCACCATGCATGCCATGCCATGCTATCCGACGACACAGGGATTTGAAGACGTCGGCAGGTCCCCCTGTGCGCCTGGACGGGAAGATGGCACGGGCTGAGAGGCGTGGCGTTGCCAATGCCCGCCCGGCTACCCGCGTATTTCTATCCGCAGCTTGACGATGGAATGGGCCGGCAAGCAAACAGGAGGGATACGACAAGAAAAAAGTATGATAGAAAATACAAATTAAAAAAAAAAAAAGATTTAAATTCACTGCATGGATCAAAATCTTGCATGACTCGCCCCGCCCTTTCCCTTCGGCACATGCTTCAATGGTGCTTTTGTCGTCGTGTTTGCTTGGACCACGTTGGCAGGCGCTGAGATGGCATCAGACTGCATCTCAGCCCTTGTCTGAATGTGACGAGGACACGCACATGAAAAACACATGGCCATCTGCACAGTACAACTGACAGAAAACCGCTTCACATATGGGGTAACAGGTAGCTACACGACAGACGTACATGCATACATACCCCGGTTGAAATAAAAGATGCGACGGAAAGAAAAACAACTCAATAACGTGGTCGCTCACGACTTGCTCCATCTTCGTCATCTAGCACTCCATCCACCGCCTCCAACAAGGTACACAACGACCAACAAATATCAAAAAAGGCAAAAGAGAGGTAGATGGAGAGTAAAAAAAAGTACATTGCCAAAGTTCTGCTCCGCCGCCAAGCTTCTGTGCAGGAAGCGACAAAGAAAAAAAAGAAAGAAAAACCGCAAAGCCAGACGCGGCCGAGACATCCCAGCATCACTATGTATGTACGTACGTACGTACGGTAAAAAAGATGTGAGACACGGTACTGCCAAGAAGAATGGCCACCCCGCTGCACCTAATCCCCCCCCCCCCTCCCCCCGCCGTCCCGTCCTCCTCTTTCCATCTCGATTGGAGCCACATATTCACACAGGTGTCAAATGGATTCCCCGAAATAGTATGATTGTCGCTGCAACGGGCTGACGTCTCTATGCTGCTGTACTTGCGCCTCAGCACCAACAATGTCCAAGGCTTGATACGGCAGCCCGACGATCAGACGCCCTCTGAGCCCATGACCTCGTTAACTTGGGCGAGCGCATCTCGCTTGACCTCTTCGATGGATCGTCTAACATCGATGCTAAAGACATCCGTCTCATCCGCCGCCGGACGCTCCAAAATGTCAAATTGGCTCTGTACCATGTTGGCCCCCATGTAGTGGCCTTGACGAGCAGATACTCTTTGCAGAAGCACCTCTTCCGGCGCGTCCAGATAGATGAAATGAATCAAGATGTTGCTGTTGTAATACCCTGCGACGCGGATGACGTCCCTGTACTTGCGCTTCAGGGCCGAACATGTAACAACGACGCCGTGCCCTGGAGGGCCCTCGGCGAGACGGCGCATCGACTCATCACGGAGTAGTGTGAGCCAGTCCCATCTGTCCGCGTCTGTCAATGGCACGCCTGCTCTCATTTTTTCTACATTGGCAGCTGTATGATACTATACACATCTGTTAGCTATCCGCTACACCCTCACAGGTACCGGAACTTCACTCACAGAATCGCCTTCAACGTATGGCATGCCATTGGCTTCTGCGATGTGCTCAGCAATGGTGGTTTTTCCACATCCAGCTGGCCCCGTAACGAGCCAGATATGGCTGTGCATCTTAGCTGACTTTTCAGCGGAACTGACGATGCTGCTTGGTAATGTAGCCGTCAACGGCACGGGTGAGGTATTCTGTCCTTTGGCAGAAACGGGGTTTGCGGCGTCGTAGGACAGCATTATCGGGGAAAAGAGCGGTGTTGGAAGTGGAGGGAGGGAAGGCAAGAGTATATATGTATATATATAGAAATATCACGCAGGGCGGGTGCTGTGAAACGAGGACGTGATTCGGCGGTTCTAGGTAAGCTATTCCGCACAAGCAGAGCTCTTCTCGTCGGGCTGACGAAGTAGGCTTGGTAGGCAGGCTTGTCTCTGGTGACGCCGTGCAGCTGTGTGATCGACGCTAGAACCAAAGCACGCGTTGCGGGACGGAATGTTGAAGGCAAGGTGTGGCGAGAGAAGAGATGTTTGTGCCAAATATTTAAAAAAGAAAAAGAAAAGAAAATTGCCGAGCAGATAGGAGACGTTCAGGATTGTCAACGACGCTAGAACTCGAGGCCATGGGTTCCCTTTGGTCTCTCCCGCCCAGGCGACCCCCCCGGCGCAAGGGGTGAGGGAAAACCTTGCACCGTCCACCGGGTCACTCGTCACCAAAGCTGGGGATTCCCCTCCAACAACTGGTTAACTGGTTGGGCAAGTTGGGTCGCTGATTGGCGGGTCGCATGATGAGCCCAATGTTGACTGATTCGGACGATTATGTGGGTGTCCTTTCCGCGCCTCATTGAAACCAATATGCCTCCTTCCCATCCCTTGAGCTGCTTCCAACCATCGCCGGGAACACTGAACCGGCTGCCCGGGAGCTGCGCCTGGCTGTTGTTTATTAGTGCATGCGCGCATCTGGCAGCCCGCGGCGAGATGTGCCTCTTCGGGTGCCAGAAACGGGCAGGGCTTGCAGTAGCATGTATCCTTAGCTTCCTTCATCCAGGACATTCCATGGGTTCCACATCTTTCTTATGACGCCAAGCAATTCTGGTGATGTTGAGAGGAGAGCAACCAATAAGTTGCACAACTTGCATCTGTCTTCCGCAGAGGCAAAGCTCGCCATGGCGTAGGGTAATGGCTGTACTGGTGTTTCTCTCTTGTCACCAACACATTTTGCAACCCACTGTGATTTCCGAGATGCAGGGCATGTGATCAAGGCATCTCAGTGGAAGGCGGGGGGGATTAGGGGGGGGGGCCTGTCTCATTGTGCGCCAAACGGTCGCAGCACAGGGCTCAGGCGGGCCAGGGTCTGTACTCCGTAATCGCAAACTGATTCAACAGGCCCAGGTGGGCGACGAATCTCGGAGGTTGCTTGTCATCCGTTGAGGGAACCACGTGCCCACGACATGAGATGCGATTCAAAAGGCGATAACAATGCGAGTTGTCGCTCAATCTCGCCGACGCATCTGTATCTCCTTTGCAAATGTTGTGACATACGGAGAGGTAGGACGATACTGTCTGTCATTCGCATCGCTGGTCAACTCTTCCCTCTCATGGACCATTAACACATCTTACATAGGTGGGCCATGGGGATGACGGCTTTTTTCAGCAAACTCAACAATAAGGCATCCGCTTCGCCCTGCGTGTGTAACGCCGTTAATAAACGTCGGGCTAACAGGCGCGCTAGAGCATCAATGGGGGATTATCCATGCATATTCCGTTCCGATCGTAGATCGCAAGATGCCGCCACTGTTTGTTTTCGAGCTTGTACACGATGCTTTCGCGAGTCTCCCTCCTTGGTACCTGTCCCATCAGCAACATCCATAGTTCGGTTAGACTTGCCGCCGCGCGTTAGCTGCATGGCCATCATTGCGACCGTTTGAGTCAAGAGTATGGCACTGTAGGATTCGATTGGCGATCTCATGCTGACCCATTGTTGCCAATCCGTCCTGCTAGCCTGCGGAGGCCATTACCGGGTGGCACATGCCTGTGGCGGGGCCACCCGGATTCAGCCTACCCTGTAGATCTACGTCGGCTATTGGTGTTGTCGTGACACGCGCGGTGGTGCGTGATATGTATCATTCAAGGGGGTCGCGTGGATTCAATACTGCCTGACAGTAATAGTGTGACTCATTGCGCGTTGCTTTATTGGTGCGATGCGGAAAGAATCCTGCGAGGTATAAGCCGAGGAGCAAAGTAGACTGCGTCTTGTGCTTCGACCATTGGCTTACCTAGGCATAGCCCAACCCAGCATGGACTGCTGTAATGACGGCTCTCACAGGCTCGCCAACGACCACCCATCAACACAGTCTCATCGCTTAAATGAAGGTTGACACTCTTTGGATAGATATTTACTTACCGAACCCGCTGCCCTGTGCCAAAGGGTGGTGCAGAAGTGGCGAATTATTACCCCGCTACCCAGTGGCGCGACAAAGACATTATTCGGCCGATTGCAGAAAGAACAATACCTAGCTCCAAAACGCTGGTAGCTATAGTTGTCAACGACGAGTGGAGATTTTGACTGTCAAAGTTCAAGCCCGGTGCAATGGGTAAAATTGATCGCACGCAGCCTTTTATTTTGACCTATCGGGATTGGATGGAAACCGTTGGCATCGCAGCAGTGGTGTTTTGGGTACCTTTTTCCAAATGACAAAGCTGCAGCCAGACCTCGTCGCTGTCTTTTCCCGAGAGTCCCGCCGGAGCATTAATTTTAATCCGGCCGTTGCCAGCTGCCAGCTGCCAGCTGCCAGGATTCTCAAACTTGCCGGGCCGTCAGGAGGAATCTCTAAGCTAAGCTCCAACGCCTCACAACTCTCTCTGCATCACCATCACCGCAAACCAACATGGAATAACCATCGAATACCTCTCCCGGTACAAACCGAGCTCGTTCATATCACCCAGTCACGCCACCATTTCCACCTTCTCTAGTCTGGCCTCTATTAATTCAACTCCAATATCCTCCGTTGCAGCGCACAGTAGCCTTTTTAGGCAAGTCGACAACACTCAACTGCAGGTCCCCCGCCTCCGACGCCCACCGAAGAACCCTTCTCCTCAGGGCCGAGCCCAGGTGACGCACGCCACAGACGGGCCGCGAGAAAGCGCATTGCGGCACTCAATTCTGCATAAGACTAGCCACTCCCACACGCCACGTCGCAGACTTTTTCATGACTGTCCGCTTTCCCCTCAATGCAATCTCTCGAAGGCTGCCATTGAGAGTTGCTGTCCGTACCTCTGTCGCCTCCAATCGTCGCAGACCGTTTACTCTGGCATTGCGCGCCCACTATTCTTCTACAATGCAGCCCAGCGAGCTTCAACATTACCTGGCTGACCAGCCACCCCTGGTCATGCCCCTCAAGATAGAGCAGCACTTCGAGCTCTTGTCTGATCAGCAGAAGCGTTACAGTCATTTCATCAGCAAGTAAGCGCATACTTTTCTCACCCCACAACCGCCAACTGCGCAGACTCCTAACACAAGAAACAACCAGGGCTGCCTTTGCTGGTACCAGAGTTGGCCTGCGTCAGACTTCATTTGAAGCTGAGGCCATCTTCGATCTTGTCATTGCTATTCACAACAGCTGCAATGGTGACTGGTCTTCCCTCGCCGCCAAGGCTGGAGTAGAAGCAGACGAAGCCTCGAGGCTTCTGGAGTATTCTGTCCAGGTTATTGGTAATCTGGGCAATTTCAAGAGCTTCGGTGATGCCAAGATCTTACCCCGCTGCACTGAAAAGTCAGTTGATGCCATTGTCGCCTCAGTTCCTGAGGCGGCCAAGCATTACGAGAAGTGCAGGACTGCAATCTTCGACCACTCTCAGCAGACCAAGATGCACCTTGGTTTCCTTGATGACGGCCACACGACCACCTACTATCCCGATTCTGACGACATCACCAAGGCTGATATCGAGGCTGTTAATACTTGGATGGCTGACAAGAACCTACTCCCTGAGAACACTAGACTGCGCAAGACCAGCGGCGGATTCGAGGTCATTATTGCGTCCGCCATCACCTCACCCCCGCCTGAAGGTACCGACATTGGCAAACAAACTGAATACACTGTCGAGGATGGCGCATTGAAGGGGAAAACCATCAAGCTGGTCTTTGGAGACTACGCCGCTGAAATGGCCAGCATCGCCGAGAACCTCGAGCATGCCGCTGATAACGCTGCCAACGACAACCAAAAGAATATGCATTTGGCTTATGCCAAAGCATTCTTGTCTGGTTCCCACAACTCCTGGAAAGAGAGCCAGCGTTTGTGGATCAAGGATAAGAGCCCCGCGATTGAGTGCAATATTGGGTTTGTTGAGACTTATCGCGATCCTGCTGGCGTTCGTGGCGAGTTCGAAGGCTTTGTTGCTATGGTGAACCAGGAGCGCACTCGCGCTTTTGGTGAGCTTGTTGAGGCGTCATCCCGACTGGTTCCCCTGCTGCCTTGGAGCGCCGAGTTTGAAAAGGACAAATTCTTGGCCCCGGACTTTACCTCTCTCGAAGTTCTTACCTTCAACACTGCCGGAATTCCTGCTGGTATTAACATTCCAAACTTTGACGACATACGTCAAAATGAAGGTTTCAAGAACGTATCTCTGGGAAATGTGATGGGTGCCACCAACCCCAATGAAAAAATACCCTTCATCAAAGAATCGGATCTTCCAATCATCACAAAGTATCGGGAGCCTGCCTTTGAAGTCCAAGTTGGTCTCCACGAACTGACTGGTAAGAACAGGAGTACCAATGGCGATGGCGCACGCAAACAAGATCATGCTAACGCGCAATAGGGCACGGTTGCGGAAAGCTCCTCCAAGAGACTGCTCCGGGCGTTTTCAACTTTGACAATGCCAACCGGCCGATTTCACCCGTCACAAAGAAGCCTATTTCGACCTGGTACAAACCTGGCGAGACTTGGGGCTCTGTATTTGGCGCCATCGCTGCCTCTTACGAAGAGTGCCGTGCTGAACTTGTGGCTATGTTCCTGTCCTGTGATTTCCAGGTTCTCAAGATCTTTGGATTCGGCGATGGCACCGAGAATATGGACAATGAGGCTGGTGACGTTCTCTACGCATCATACCTGGGCATGGCTAAAGCAGGTCTCGGCGCTGTCGAGATGTGGGATCCTAAAAGCCAGAAGTGGGGGCAAGCTCACTCTCAGGCGCGTTTCTCTATCCTCAAGTGTTTCATCGATGCTGGGGATGATTTCTGCAAGCTCGACTACACCAAGGATGACTTGTCGGACCTCACTATCAACCTGGATCGCTCCAAGATCCTGACCACTGGTAGACGAGGTAAGTGCTTACATGGCCGCCGGAAACACGTCTCTCCGAATGCAGTTGCTAATATTTGAAACAGCTGTCGGAGACTACCTGCAGAAGCTTCACATTTTCAAGAGCACTGCCGACATACAATCCGGCCTTGAAATTTATAACCGCATGACGAACGTCGGTCTCGACTTTTGGGGAACCAAGGTCCGTGACGCTGTTCTTGCAAACAGGCAACCCCGTAAAGTCTTCGTCCAGGCCAACACACACCTGGATGAGGCTACTGGCAAGGTTACCCTCAAGACCTACGATGCTACGCTGGAGGCATTCCTTCAGAGCTGGGCGGACCGTAAGCTGTAACAGTAAAACTATCCTTCTTGGTGTATAGATGGTTGAGGACTATATCAGGCACATTTAAAACTAAATGCACGACATCAAGTCGATTCAATTACAAGAAGAAAGTGTGCTTACGGTAGCTCTTTCAATCACAGCAGCCTAATAGATGTGAAATTATTCGGCGTTGTGGGAGCAATGTATCCACTTGCACCATTGGGCGATCCTGAGAGCTCTTTGTTAGATAATGGTACTCCGTACCTGTGGCCCTAATATCGATCGTCACTAAGACGGCGTTAGCCGTTAAACTTTGTCAATGGTCTTTTTTGAATTTTGTTTGACTGTAAAAACCTAATTACAGACGCCAAGATGTGACCGAATACCCGTTTCGACTTCCAAATGCAGGTGTCGGAAAACCCGTTTTTTTCCCGTTCTACAAACACCAAATCCTCTCTCCTCGACAGCAATCGTCGCAACACCATGAGCTGCCGCGCAGACCAGAAACCATTCGTAAAAAATCAAAAGGAAGAACAAAGAGAGGCAAGAGAAAGTGACCACATATTCCGTCCTTGTCCTTTGTTCTTCCCTGTCGCTTTCGCCTCCTTATTCGTAATTTTGTGAGTTTTTTTTTTTGTCCCGCGGGGAACGTCATCCGTCTCGAATGCAGAAGGCCAAGAAAAAAGAGTCAGAGGTAAGAAGCGCAGATGACTAGAAGCGTCCCTCAAATGTCCACGCAGCTTCACTTCACAAATGCGAAATCCATATCGTTTTCACCGAATGGTTCCTCCCTGTCTCCCCGGGAAAGGACGAGACATAAATGACCAAAATGAGACCTTTAGATTCGCATTATAAAAAAGTGAACTATGTGAAAAATGTGGTGTTCGCTGCTCTTCTGCTCTTTCTTTTTTTTCTCGTCTGGGCAATTACCAAGCCATCTCATGGGGCTTATCGCCCTTTCGCAGGGAGAAGGAGCTGGCGAGGTAGCTGGGGAGCATCTCGACCTTCTTGATGCTGGCAAGCAGAGCCTTGTCAATGGCCTTCTGGTCGGCAGCACGGCTGCTGCTGATCTGCTTCTTCTATAGGTACCATGTTAGCATGATGCAATGCATTGCAGGTACTGCGATTAATCGTCTTTTTCCAGCTGGTGCAAAGAGTCCCAACCAGAAAAACCACCATGACCGACAGTAAAGGCTCCAAGTACGTACCTGGGGCTTCTCGCCTTGCTTGAAGAAAGCATCGGCACCGGCCTTCTCCTTGGCCTTCTCGGCAGTGAAGTACTTTGGTTGGGCAACCTCGTCGACCTTCTTCTGGTCCAGGCCGGAGATGTCGACCTTGACCGAGGTTGCGATGACGTATCGGGAGTTGATACGGCGCAGGGGAACGCCGTTGATCTTGAAAGGGCCGGTGACGAGGAGGACACCCTGCTCGAGGTTCTTGAGGAGGACGACGCGCTTGCCACGGAAGCGGCCGGCGAGGAGGATCAGGACGGTGCCGGGCTGGAGGGACGCGCGGGGAGCCCAGGGGCGGATGGCCTTGCGAACCTGCATCAGAGAAGAATGGTGGTCAGCTGCTTGCTCCCATTTGCGCATGTCCTGGCGACGACCCGAAGCGCACAAAATAGCAAAATATCAATTTTTGGGGCAACACATCTCCAAGAGGCGGAAAGCATAGGCGAAAGCAATTGCGCATCTTTGGAGCCCCGGTTCGCTTTGGTTGATCCAGTAGCGCTCCATCGTCGGTCTAGCTGTAGCTTGGCAGGCATCGTTGTCGCGGTTGGTGGTTGATGGTTCGCAGCCAATGTCGCTCTCGAGATCGTCGCCGATGCTCAGCAGCGTCGCCATGCTTTCCGTCGTAGAGTCGAAGTGTTGTTTCCAAACCAAAGGATATTCGCGAATGCCATCATGTCACTGCCAATCATCATCAAACTCACCTGCTTGGGGTCAGACTCGTCGTCGGCGTTGTACCACTTCTTCGCCTTGTCCGCCGCCGCGGGGACCTCCCGGGTCGACTTGCCGAACTTCTTGGTCGTGGGCTTTGTCGACATTTTGACTCTGGTTGTGTCTGGTATCGAGGTGTGGAGAGGAAGGAAGGGAAGACACGTTCGTGATGGCCAGCCCAAAATGTTAGATTTCTTTGTGAAAGCCGCTAGGCGAGTTTGTGGGAAAGCAAAATGTGAACCCTCTGGCACTAAACCGCTTCGGGCGGCTGTAGGCACTGGTGCATTCTGCGGATACGGGGCTGGGTGCACGTGATGATAAGATACGCAACGCGGTTGTCACCCGCTGCCCCAATGTGGCTTAGTAGCTGTGGCTTTACCAAATTGCTTGAACCGGGGGCTGGCAGAAGGTGCGCGAACGCTCGAGGCTCCACTAGAAAGTCGATTCAGCTTCTTGGAGTGACGAGACAGCTCGTGGCGAGGGACTAGATATTGCCCACCTCTAATTGACTCTCGGGGTGCAATGAGTTGACTCTCAATCCTTCCACCCTTCTATTTCACCGCAACTACAACTTGATTTGTGCACTATGCAAGCTCGAAGACAAATAATAACGTCGGCCCAGCGCCTAGCCGGCGCCGCCACTCGAACATATAGACCGGCGTCCATTGCCAGCGCTCGGGCTCTTGCACGATGTCCGGCCTCTGTCCGGCTCTTGCCGACTCTGAACTTACGAACGTATGCGAGCGCTCGAGGACCTCATCCACCAGGAGGCACGCACCGCATGAACATGGGGGGCGAGGAGGAGAAGCCCGCCCTGGAGCAGTTTGGTGTCGATCTGACAGCTCGTGCGCGCGACGGTAAACTCGACCCCGTCATTGGACGCGATGCCGAAATCCAACGAACAATCCAAATCCTATCAAGACGAACCAAGAACAACCCGGTACTGATCGGTAATGCTGGTACCGGAAAGACGGCTGTGCTCGAAGGGCTGGCGCTACGCATCATCCAAGGCGATGTCCCTGAAAGCATGAAAAATAAGCGAGTCATTTCTTTGGATCTTGGCTCTCTCATTGCTGGCGCTAAATTCCGCGGCGATTTCGAGGAACGACTCAAAAAGGTGCTTGATGAAGTACAAAAGGCCGAAGGTGAAGTGATTCTCTTCATTGATGAGCTTCACACTCTGCTGGGACTAGGCAAGGCAGAAGGTTCTATTGATGCCTCTAATCTACTAAAGCCTGCATTGGCCCGCGGCGATCTGCAATGCTGCGGTGCCACGACACTGGCAGAGTACCGACTCATCGAGAAGGATGTTGCATTAGCTCGACGATTTCAGCCCATCATTGTCAACGAACCGACTGTGGAAGACACAATTAGCATTCTGCGAGGTATCAAAGACAAGTACGAGGTGCATCACGGTGTCCGAATCACAGATGGCGCTCTTGTAGCCGCCGCATCGCTATCAAACCGCTACATAACTGATCGATTCCTTCCCGACAAGGCGATTGATCTGATGGACGAAGCTGCCAGTCACCTGAAGCTACAGCATGAATCCAAGCCCGAAGATATCATGCGTCTCGACCACAAAATTATGACGATTCAGATCGAGCTGGAAAGCCTGCGAAAAGAAAAAGATGTTGCCAGCAAAGAGCGACGAGAAAAGCTCGAGAAGGAGCTCAAGAAGCATCAGGATGAAATCTCCGAACTGAACGCCAGATGGGACAAGGAAAAGTCGGAGCTCGACGCCGTCAAGAAGATCCAGGAAGACCTGGACAAGGCCCGCTTTGAGCTGGAGCAAGCTCAGCGCACCGGCAACTTTGGTCGCGCTTCCGAGCTGCGGTTCGGAGTCATCCCGGATCTGGAGCAGAAGTTGCCCGCAGAACCAGAACAGGAACAGCCCAACGACAGTACACTCATACACGATAGCGTCACCTCTGACGATATCGGTGCGGTAGTTTCTCGCATCACCGGTATCCCCGTCTCCAAGCTGACCTCGGGTCATATCGAGAAGCTGGTGCACATGGAGGACAGCCTCAAAGAGGCCGTCAAGGGCCAGGACGACGCCATCAAAGCTGTTTCCAACGCGGTACGTCTGCAGCGTGCCGGTCTGAGCGGCGAGAACAAACCTCTGGCATCGTTTTTCTTCCTGGGACCGACGGGCGTCGGCAAGACGGAGCTCTGCAAGAAGCTCGCCGGCTTCCTCTTCTCTACAGAGTCGGCCGTGGTGCGTTTCGACATGTCCGAGTTTCAGGAGAAGCATACCATCTCACGGCTTATTGGCGCACCGTCGGGCTACGTCGGCTATGACGATGCTGGGCAGCTGACCGAAGCGGTTCGCCGCAAGCCGTATGCCGTGCTGCTCTTTGACGAGTTCGAGAAGGCCCACCGCGACATCTCGGCGCTACTGCTGCAGGTGCTCGACGAGGGCTACCTGACGGATGCGCAGGGCCACAAAGTCGACTTCAAGAACACAATCATCGTGCTCACATCCAACCTCGGCGCCGACATCCTCGTCGGACAGGACCCGCTGCACCCGTACAGTGAAGATGCCGCCGGGGAGATGGACCCCTCGGTGCGCGCGGCCGTCATGGACGTCGTCGGTCACGCCTACCCGCCGGAGTTCCTGAATCGCATCGACTCCTTCATACTGTTCAAGAGGCTCTCACGCGCTGCCATCCGCGACATTGTTGACATTCGCCTGCGTGAGCTCCAGCACCGCCTCGACGATCGCCGCATCACACTCGCCGTCAGCGATGACGTCCGCGACTGGCTCGCCGCCCGTGGCTACGATCCCAAGTACGGTGCCCGCCCGCTCAACCGCCTCATTACGAACGAGATTGGAAACGGCCTCGCGGATCAGATCATTCGCGGCAAGCTCAAGATGGGAGAGACGGCGACAGTGCGCATCAAGGACGACCAGGCGAGCTTAGAGGTGATCAATACCTCGTCCACGGCAGAGGCTGCCTCGCTGGCGACCGAAGGTGCTTGAAGCTGACATTTCTGCTGTACACATACTGTAAAATCGCGTTGGCATTTATGTATCCTATGATGACACTTTTTTTGTATTATGAATACGGCGCTTTTGATTTTCTGAGAGGCTGTTTGTAGTTGTTATTAGGGATAGATAGACCACACACCCTCCTCACTCTTGATACCCAGGGATTCAAAGAAAACATGCAATACCACGCACAAATAATACAAAAAAACTTTCCACCTGATTTGTCTCCTGTCTTCGCCAAATATGTCAACGTTACCTACCGAGTATTTGTCATCTGTCTGGTAGGTGCTCACGTGCAGCCTCGGTGTAGCTCCCACAATAGTTTTTTGCTGCATCCTGCATGCAGCTGGGGTTGTATGCACCAGCCCTTTCTCCTTGCTGTCAATAATGCCTCTCATGACAGCTCGACTTCGTCCCTGTTGCTAGAGATGAGCAAGAGATACGCATAACAGCCACGTTTAAAATCTAGGAGAACGGAAACTTTTGGGTTAAATTTTTTTTTCGGGCTTCCTTTTTGTTTTTCAAGTCGTGGAAAGAAAAAAAGAACAAGAAGAAACAAGAACCAGACCAAAGCAAAACACCGCATCTAAAAAGTTCGGAACTTCATGATACCCATGTTAAACGTTTCGGAAGACCAACCAGAGCCCTCTCCAACTCTTGTCCTCCAAATCACCAGCCTATGCATTTCCGTACCGCCGCTTCGGTTTCCTCGGGCAGCAAAGATTCATACCCATTCGATGCCTTGGTCGCCCCTTATAATCACTGCCATGCTTGCTCTCTTTGGTGTAAAAACGAAAAACTGATCCGAAGGCGCCCCCCCCCCCCCCCCCCCCCCCCCCCCTTTCCCTTTTTTCAATGTTCTGTACGCCATAAAAAACGAGTACGCCTGAAAAACGCAAAAGTTTGCAAGACGTGTAGTTCCCCCAACAGATAGGATCAACAGACCGGAAGCAGCGGTAGAAAAAGAAGAATCGAAAGGGACGCAAGAGGCTGCTCTAGCCGCACGAAGCGAGGGCACACACCATAGGAGAAAAGCAGGGCAAAACAATCAGGCGAGGGGGCACCGGATGAAACATCCGATGTTGTGTTTATGAACTAATTTCGATTTTGTTGACCGATACAAGTTTGCAAATTACAATCGAATCCTTCGATTTTTGACGTGGAAACCGACGTGAGAGGGTACGAAATAATGTAGTAGGATGGAGAAGGCGGGGATCTGATCAGAGGGCCTCACAACTGTTCTTCTACTGGTGACCGGCCTTGCGGAGGGTGGTGGCAAGCCACTCAAGACCCTCGTACAGACCATCTCCAGAGGTGGCACAGGTGGACTGGATGTACTGTTTTTGGAATGCCGGTTAGCGGGAGCGGGAGAGTTGGGGCCGGGTAGAGTTATGGATGCGAGAAGACGTACCCAGCCGCGGTGTCTCAGGCTGTGGAGGCCGAGCTTGTCGGTGATTTCGGCAGCGTTCATGGCGTTCTGTGGGTGCGTGAGTTAGTTTTGGGGAGGACACGAGACAATTCGGCGCGTGAGACGTAGAGAAAATACGTACGGGAAGATCCTGCTTGTTGGCAAAGACGAGCAGGATGGCATCGCGGAGCTCGTCCTCGTTGAGCATGCGCTGGAGTTCCTCACGGGCCTCGACGATACGGTCACGATCGTTGCTATCGACGACGAAGATGATGCCCTGGGTGTTCTGGAAGTAGTGTCTCCAGAGGGGGCGGATCTTGTCCTGGCCACCGACATCCCAGACGGTGAACTGAATGTTCTTGTACTCGACGGTCTCGACGTTAAATCCTAAGGGGGTGGGGGGTGATGGGTTAGCGAGCGGCGGAGACGACGAGGCCGAGGCTGAGGTGCACCCCAGCGCGCGTCTTAATCGCGATAAAATGCGCGCCGGCTCAGCGGATGGAATCGAGAGGGCGTACCGATGGTGGGGATGGTGGTGACAATTTCACCAAGCTTGAGCTTGTAGAGAATGGTGGTTTTACCGGCGGCATCGAGACCGACCATGAGAATTCGCATCTCCTTCTTCCCCCACAACTTATCGAACAACTTGGAAAAAGCGAGACCCATGATTGCGACTTTTGCGACTGAGCCGACGGCAACGCTTTCAGCGACAAAGGTAGACGTGTGTTGGTGGTGGCGTTGGTGGGATGTTGGACGAGGGAGAGAAAGAGAGGTGTCCTAGTTGCCACGGGTTAGTTCAGCGGCGGATGGGCTTAACTAAGGAGGGGTTTTTTTCAGGCCCGCTCTCCGATCAAGCAATGACGCCAGCCTTGGTGATGCAGATAGTAGATGCGCGATGGTAGAAGGGGCAGGAAAAAATCCAACAAAACTTGCAAGGAGAATGGGAAAGGGATGGAGGGTAGGATTGACGAGTCTGCTTCCATGTGCTGGCCAGCTGTCGGTCGTGATGCGCATCGCCGAGCCATGTATCCCAACCGCCAGCGCAGAGGACACATGTGTTTTATGCGCCGCCACAGCAATAGGGACAACTGTCCAGTTGAATGGGCCAGGCAGCGGCCATTCACTTGAGCAGTTGTCCAGGGCGCAGACTCATCCATCTCTTGGGCCAGGCAGCTGCCCGTTGACCGGAGCCAGCGTTCCGTGGGTTGTCATCCATCCTTGGAGGCCGTGTGTGGGGGCCTCTGTCTGGAGCAGCGCAGCAAGACCAGGCGCGAGCAGCGAGCAAGACGAGGCGAAAGCGAGATTTGTAGGCAGAACGGTGATACGAGGGGCGGCGGGTGAACTCACTCTTTCGTCGGACGTTCGTCGTGGGAGGTCGGCGAGGTTGTAATGACACAGAAGCAACAAAAAGAATGTTGGATGGAGGTGGGATTAGATTAATGTTTTTGGGGGGGGTGCTGGCTACCTAGGTAGGAGGTACTAGGGAGGCTTTGTCGGTGTAGGTCAGCTGGCAGCTGAGTGGGCGATTGAGGAGGAGGTAGCCGGCTGCCAGCGAGCCAGAGACCTGTGCAAGCAAGTCAGCTCAAGGTGACAAGCATGAACCATGAACCCCTCCAGGTGCAATCAGGCAGCGTCGGGTGTTTTTTCTCAGGGGCGAACGCTGTGCTCTCCTCTGCGAAACGCCCGCCAGACACTGGCCAATCCCCCCTGTAACCCCTGGAGCGGGAGCCTTATAGTTAGTACAGCCTACCCGGCTACTACAGGTACTTCCTCGCAAAATCCTCCGCGTGTTTTACAGTGGCTGCCTCCCTCGAGCTCGCCTAGATTCCTGAGCGAGGTGGAAAAAGTGGGCGCTGGAAATAGGGGGATCGAGAGCGCATGCCAGGGAAAAAAAGAGATTTCGTTCGTGTTCCTCGCTGCGGTACGGATACTCCACAGTGACAATGCGCTGAGCACGCGACCCCACTAGCAAGGAGGCCAAAACTGGCCCCTCCATAAGTACTCCGCAGGTATTGTTTTTCGGTAAAACTGTGGCCTACCCAGGTACCTACCTAGGCACATGAATTGGATTTTCTCCTGAAAGAGTTGAGAGCCACAGCACAAGCCACAGCCCCCGAGCTCCCTTCACTGTGGCTGGAGAAGCTGTTAGTCCCTAGCCTGCGAAAAGGTGTCAATTCGCGATACGTGGATCCACGCCGATATCCAGGAGCTTTCCCTTTCTTCCAGTCTATAACCATCTGCGATTCTGTGAGCGCCGCATTGCCTCTGTCCTTCAACCTCGGTTCAACTTTTGCTTTGCGCTGCATCTGTGCCCGGATCTTGCTCAACCCCCAAATTTCTCACAATGCACTTCCTCTCCGCCACGAGAGCCCTGCTCCTCGCCGCGGTGGCGGCCTCGACGGCCTCTGCGCACAACATCGTCCTGCCCGCCCACGGCCTCGAGTGCTTCTACGAGAGCCTGCACAAGGATGACAAGATGAGCGTCACCTACCAGGTTGGCGATCGCGAGTTTGGCAGCGCCGGAAACCTCGACATTGACTTTTGGGTATGCCCGCACCGCCAATGAAACTTTGGGCATTACGTCTGCCTGGCATGGGGTCGGTCCGGAAAGAGTGACATCGATGACCCCTTGCGCAGAGAATGGCCGCCTGATCACGCTGCCTGTCTTGATTCGAGTCACCTGCTAACCACGCAATCACGTCGACACAGATCACGAACCCCGTCGGCCAGTACGAGATCAACGAAAAGTCCGTCTCCAACGGCGACCACAGCTTCGACGCCAAGTACGACGGCAAGTACACCTACTGCTTTGGCAACCAGCACTGGGGCGCCAACAGCAAAGAGGTCTCCTTCAACGTCCACGGCGTCGTCTACGTCAGCGAGACCGAGTACAAGTCCGATCCTCTGGATGCCGAAGGTATGGATTGACATGTGGCAATCCCCCCCCCCCTCCCAGCCTCAAAGTCAGATCATTGTCGCTAACAAACCCCCTTTTCGCCCGCCATCGCAGTCAAGCGCCTCTCCGATCTCCTGGCCGAGGTCAAGGACGAGCAGCAGTACATTGTCATGCGCGAGCGCACCCACCGCAACACCGCCGAGAGCACAAACGCTCGCGTCAAGTGGTGGAACCTCTTCGTCATCGGCGTCGTCGTCGGCGAGTCCCTCTTCCAGGTCTGGTGGCTCCGCCGCTTCTTCGAGGTGAAGCGCGTCGTCTAAGGCTTTTTGTTTCCGCTGCGCCTCGCCAGTGCGGGACGTCACCGCGCTGAAGCGAGGAAATGCCACGTCAGTTTTGTTTCTGCGACTACCGACACTGAAATGGAATACACTACTCAAAATTAAGCAACATCGAAATCGGAGGAGCGCACGTTTTTATAAATTCATGGGAGATCAGTTCTTATTAATCACTCGCAACTTGTCACGGGGAGCTTGTTGTGAGGAAGCTACATACATACGGCAGGCGTACTAAGGAAGGCGGCAATGATGGGATGGGTAAAAATCTCTGGTAGAGGGACATCTCTGGTCAAGACTTTGAATTTCAAGTCGTGCGAGAGAAATGGATATCCAGTCAGTGTACGAAGTACTTGTCTCAAAAGAAGACAGACACAATCACATTTTGACGTGCATCCAGTCAAGTAACGGTGATTTTTTCTTTCATATGTACTGCTCTGTTCAAGGTCTCATATTCATAACTAGATATATGAGCGTCGTATCATTACTCAATCAAGATCAACTTCCACGTCGTCACGTTTCCTCTTGTACAGGTTCCAAACAATCTATCCGCTCAACATGGCAAATCAATCAAAAAATAAAAAATAAAACGAAAATAAACGAACCCGGCGGCTATCATGGGCTTCCCTCACGCTGTGGGATCCGATTCAATCGCCTCCTCGGCCTCCTTGGGGGGCGCCTCGACCGCGAGCTCAACCTCCTTGATGGGATGGAGCAGCATGGGCGGGAGACACATGCGCCCCTCACCACCCGGCATGGAACCGACCCCCTGGCCCTGGCGGCTGTTGTCCTCCGTCTTCTCAAAGTCCTCGCCGCCGTCGTTGTTGACGCGGAGGCCGAGCCAGCGGCGGTAGAGGTTGGGTGCGAAGCCCGTGTTGTAGAACCACGAGATGCCGCGGAGGTTGTGCTCGCGGACGCCGTAGACGCTCGCACGGGCACCGCCGGCGGCTCCGTTGCGACCCGCGTTGAGGGTGCTCGCCAGGAACTCGACCGGCCACTTGCGGTCGACGAAGAGCGGATGCGGCACGAACACGGCCTTGTAGCCGTGGTGCAGAGCCACGGTCGCGGGCCACATCTCGGCAAAGGCAAACTGCTTCTTGAACGTTGTCGCGCGGTGCATCGAGAGTAGCAGGCGACGGCTCATGCGTGACGTCGTGATAATGCTCGCGCGACGCGGTGGCAGCGGGTGCGACTCGTTGAAGCCCGTGATGTCGTCGCGCAGGCCCCATGTCGTGCCCTCGGGGTTGAACACGGGGTTCAGCGTGATGTAGTCGGCCTCCTCTCCCACACCCCATTGGTACTTGTCGCTCTCGTATGTTGTCGGCGGCATGGGGTCGTCCTCGTGCTCGAACCAGTCGTTCTCGTCGGCGGGCCGGATCGGGCCCCAGACGGACCGGTCGCCCTTGCGCGTCTGCTGCTGCGAGTCGCCCTCGTTGAGTTTGGGCAAGTTACCCCAGACGTTGTCTGCTGAGACCGTACCCGTCTCCGTCTGCACGCGTGCAAGATGCTTGAAGTCATCCCACGAGCCGTGCGTGGCTGGGATGTAGAAGCGTGCATTGCGCTCCCACAGGCCCTTGCGTGGCTGCTGCTGCGCCCACGACTCGATCTTGGTCAGTAGATCGTAGTAATGCCCGGTGTAGCGGACGTCCATTTCCCAATGCCAAAAGTGGTCATATTCAGGGTGTTGGTACGCAAAGTACTGCATGGCCATGACAAGGCCACGGTAGGACCCATGGACTGAGTGGTCCGGTCCGACGGTCCACTTGTCATGGATGCCCTGGTAGATTGAGAGCATTTGCGTCTCTGTCCATAGGGTTACGAGACCTTGGAACTCCTTGGGTATGGTTTCGCGGATTCGCTGCTCATAAGCTTCCTGGTCCGCCCAGACAGGGTGCGCGCCGTCGTTCTTGACCTGGACCAGAAGATGCACATCATAGCGGCCACCGGAACCAAGTGAGAGCTCTATGATCATTGATCTAAGATTGGCAATGTCGTCTTCACGGAAGAAGAACTCGTCCCAGCACCGGAATACAATGGCTGTTCTTCCCTTTTTGGCAACGCTGCCGTCGTCATCAGTCGCTTTTCTCTCGGTCTTCGTGGACAAGAAAGGCCCTTTAGTCTCGGCTTCGATACTTTGTTGATTCTTGTCAGACTCTGGCACTGTATTGATGAATCGTTGTGGGCTAGTTTTCCTTGTCGGTAAAGCCTTGAATCTGTGTGCATTTGACAACAAACAGCGACGTTGAGTCTCTGCCCAGTCAACCTCTCTGAAGTCAACCTGAGGTCTGCTGTCCCAAACTAGTTCGGCGCCTTCGTTTTCGCTGTGCTCGCCTGTGCCGAGACCACCCGTGCGGATAGAGTAGCCAAACCCATACGGACCGTAGCGGCCGTATCGCTCGAAGCACATGTCTTCTGGCAGGTTAAGCATCTCATAGGAGCCACCGATATGCGTCGGAAAGCCATGGGGTCGGCCAGTGTAGTAGCGAAGCTCAGGAACCCGAACCTGATTCGCTGGATCAATGAAGCACTCCTGCATCCCGACTTCCATCGATCGATTGCCGTAGTCGCTCCATGCCACGCTTGGCGGGACTGCCTTCTTCTCGACTGCTTCTCTTTCCTTGGGCTTCGTTTCGGGCCTATCATCATTCTCGGGGTCCTCGTTCTCCGCAGAACTAGGGCGTTCCAGAAGGATAGCCTCATTCTCTCGGGGATACTCTGGCTCGGTCTCGTTGAGCGGGACCAGTGTCCTAATTCCCCCATAGTAGCGCTCCAAGAAGGGGAAACTTTCCCAAACTGGAGGTGGTGCCGGCCGCGTTGGAAGCTCGCCATTGACTACTTTCCAGTTCTCGACCTGACTGGCCCGTACCAACGAGAAGATGAAGAGTAGAGTAGTCCCCATAACAACGAGCAGCACATATCGTGTCAGCCTCGTCGGTAACCTGAAGCGATATCGGCTGAGGAAGCCCAGACTGCTAGATGACCGGGCTTTGGGTCGTTTTGGTAGGAGGAGTCCTCTGCCGCTGCGGCTGCTGCCCATCGTGTCTGAGACGCTGCGTGAGCTGTACTCGGAGTTGCTCGGCCGCGATGACGAAGAGCTATCGTCATCATCGGAATAGTAGTAGTCGTCGTCGTCTTCGTCATCGGAATATCGCTCCTTTGAGGGTGACCCGGGCCGTTCGTATACTGGCAGCTGTTGTTGCTGCTGCCGCGGCCGCAGCGCACCGGAGAGCAGTCCCATGGTTTTTGCGGTTGGCTAGGCTGGCTTACCGCAGTCAGCAACGCATTCAATGCCTCTAATAGGCTCTAGGATAAAGGCAGGCTTCTTTTCTCACCCACTGGCAGAGGCTCTGGTGATTTACACCCACGTCCGGTCGTCGTTGGAGCTGGCTGTTCACACTAATATTTGTAGCTAGTGCCAATCCAAGACTCTCTCTCGATGGAACTGGTTGCAAGATGGGGGTTTTCCTTTTTCGGTAATTGATTGGAATGTGAAAAGTACAGAAAGGATATTGAAGAGAAGAGACGCAAGACAATGGCGCTCATTGTCCATGCGTCTATCTGGATTTGGCCTGTGGTGCTGGAGTGGTGCCGCCAGCCCAAGCAATGGTTGGCATGGCAACGTGCAGGAAGCCAGCGCCGTCGACCCCAGATAGAGAGGACGTTGTTTCTTCAACAATTTTGACTTCACACGATTTGATATTGGTACAAGTGCTATGCACTACTCGGGAAAAATGATACACTCTTCTAGTCCTTTTAGTTTTCTTGTCGGGCAGAAACGTGGCTGGACCTGACTTTCAAGTCGGCTACAACAAGAATTCCCCGACGACGATAGCAATCTCTATCAAGCACAAGCTCAAGGGTTTAACTTCTACCTTTTGAGAAGCTCCATTCGCCGTTTGCGATGCGCCCCTTTGTCGCTCTCGTTGCCCTTATCTACACTGCCACCGTGCTGGCCAACTCCACGGTGCTGCAACTCGGTAAGCCTGTCCGGATAACCATGTTGGAATATCGCCATTGACTGCGCCAAAAGAAACGCCACATGGAAGGACCTGCAGAGGTCTTTTAGCAACCTGCAAACACCAGGATGAATGCTGTTGGTGGCGTCGGTGTGAGCTTTTGGGGAAAAGGCATCGCTGTGTCTGGGGCTTCGGGCGTCCCAGAAACGACTGTAGGTGGCCTCGGTGCTAGGCAAATGCTCACTGTCACGTCGTGACTTGCAGCGAGTCAAGTATAACGAACGAGGCGGTTTTAAGTGGCAGGATAGCCGCGAGAAAGCTCTGATGAAGGAGAGGTCGGTTCTGCTCCCTCAGTGCCTCATACAAACAACTCATGGGATTCCCCTGCTGCAGTTCAGCTATCTCACTATTATTCAAGGATTTCTTTCACCTTCATTCGTGCTAGTCACATCATTCTGTGACACCCATAGTGGCTGCATACTGTGATCGTTGATATGCGTACCAACATGCCATAACTAGCAACATATTCAATTCTGGAACATGGCTCGGTTAAAGTCCATGTGTCTTTTGCAAGGATTTCAAGTCTAACAAATATCATACGCGATGCCGGGAGCGCCGTCCCAGGCAAACCCTAGTCAGACAAATCATCATTATTCGCCTTGGATTTTCGGAAGCGCTCTTTGCCTGTCGCCAGCGCGGCCTCTACCAACATGCCGCCGAAGCTGCGCCCGTGCATGAGTTTGATACACGCCAGGGCCGAATCGGTATCTTTGAACCGGACCGTCACGATGCCGTCCTCCTCCTCGTCGTACAGCACGACACTCGTCACCGTACCCAGTTTCGAGCACTCGTCGCGAATGTCTTCCTTGATCTCTAACAGCGCGGCAGGGTCCTCTTCGAGCTCCCGCAGCGTAAACATGTGCTGCAGCACCACCGTTTTGTCCCTCTTGGAGCCGCCGGGCACGGTACTCGCAGCTGTGCCGAGCGGCGAGTCATCGTCACTCCAGTCCGCCAGCTTGGCGTCCATCTTTTGCGTCTTCTTGATGATCTTTTGCCGGTCCTTGGTCGGCGGGCGGCGCTCCCCGTTGCCGTTGCTCCTGCTGCCAGCCGGCGTTGCGCCGCCGCTGCTCTCGGCCGTGCCATCCTGGTCGTACTGCACCTTTTTGTAGCTCGAGTCGGCCTCTTGCACCCGTATGCGACCCTGGCGCGCACCGCTCGCCGTTATTCGAAAGTCGGTGTCGTCGAGCAGCATGATGGCCATCTCGACGCTCTGGGGCTTGAAGAAGACGACGAGCGCGTCGCCCTTGAAGTTGCCGTCGGCGTCGTTGTACATTTTGATCCTCGGGTCGCCGCTATCAATTTCCTCGGCAATAACGCCGCCCTTGCGCGAGAAAAGCTCATGCACCTCGTCGACCGTCGCATCGAGGGGCAGGCCGGTGACGTAAACGGCCGTGTTTTGTTTGGGTTGCGGCGCCGCCTTGGGCTTTTTCTGGCGCCTCAGCTTTTTTGTGTCCTGTAAATAAATTCACATAGTCAGCCTCTTGAAATGCTCCTAAAACGACATCCCGGTCAGGTATGAAGGATCTCGAAGGATAAGCTCATGTGTCGGCGCACCTCTGATCCATTATCCTCCTCTTCGTGCCTTCGTTTCCCGCTCCCGGATTCTGCCCCTTGCTCGTGTTGCAGTATTTCTTGACTGGGGTGATTTTCTTCTGTATGCTCATCCAAGGGCCGCCACACGCGGCGCTGGGCGTCAAACTCGAACTCGGCGCCATCGTCTCGGACAGCAATGAACTTGCTGTCCAGCTTTGAGAAGGAGATGCGGTCATCGCCGTCGAATTCCTGTACTTCGGTAGGAAAAGGCGCATCCATAACTATAGATATTCGACTCGCGATCGCGCGCCGTAGCCAATGCTGAGGTTTTCGTCGTAGTGTTGTTAAAGAAAGCTTCCGGCGCAGGCAGCAGATCTTCGGGATCTGTTAGATGCGTGGGGCGGGCGCCATCGCAAGTAAACAATATCTGGAACTGCTAAGTACTTCCTCACATACGCCAAAAGGCTAACTAGGTGAAACGAATGGCATTCACGTGCGTAGAAGTTTTTACTCAATTTTCTGTAATTCTGACTCTGAAAACTACGGCTCTATATTTTTAATGTATGTTTTTCTATAGAATAGTCAATTTGCATCTATAGAAATCTATGCTGATTTTCTGAGCGGTATTCACGCGAGCCCTCATTTTGACTGCTCCTTGGCAGACTTGGTGATGCCATCGACGAAGGCTTTGACCGCGTTGCCGCCGCCCAATGGCATGCCACTTTGCTGAATATAGCCATTATTCTCAACATTTACCCCAAGAGCCCCAGCAACGGTTGGTAATCCACCATCTCGCAGAGCCATCGTCAGCGTCCCGAGGGCTTGGTGAAATTGTGGACTTCGTAGTACCGTTGTGATCAATGCTCGTTTCTCGGAAATAGTTAACGATGCTTTGGCCGCCTCAACAGCCGTGGCATTGGGCTCCTTTGTGCTGTCGTCACCATCCGTAGCATCTGCAGTCATGACAATGATTGAGGGAGGCAGGTGGTCAAGTAGAGTGTTGATGAATTCCTCCGACGCTTCATTCACCATTGGAACCGTGATCGAGGTAGGTAGAAGATGGTTGAGATGAGGGTAGGGCAAATCGCCACCCCGTTGTGTCTGACCCAGGCCGCCTGGGAGCTTGGTGTTGGAGATGGAGCTCAAGAATCTCTGCACCGCAGCGCTCGCGTCCGTTGCATCATTTGGGGCTCTGGAAGCGAAGAAGTGTCAGCAATGTTTACACGATGGAGCCAGGCTTATAGACATTTCACGCCAATCGCATAGTATCTTTGCCCACAGGGCAACAATTGTCTATTATTTACAACATGGCCAAGCGAATTATGTCATTTCCGGCGTGAACGGGCAACATGGAGAAGTGAATAAGGGTAGACCTACGCTCTCGCACCGTCGGAACCACCTTCTCTGGATTCCTCGCCCTCCTCTCTGATATCTCCTCCTGTAGCACCAGCCCCGGCACCACCGCTGCCGTGACGTTGACGGGATCCTGAGGCCTGACCCTCAGCGTCCTCCATAGTTTCGTCTTCGTCGTCGTCGCGTCGCTCGTTCATGGCACGGAGCCGGTCGACCGCTTCAGAGACACGGAAGTCTTCGCCTTGCAGGATACGGTTGACGATCTCGCCTATCTCGCGGTCGCGACGACTCAGGAGGCTGGGGTTGCTACTGTCCTGCGGTTTTGACTGGAGCCAAAAGAGGTGACGCTGTGACGAAGACGCAAACTTGAGGACAAATATGCGGGCGTCTGCCTTTGATCTCGGATGAGCGACTTCATCGGGTTGGTAGGGGACAAAACTCCCATCTGTAGGCACCATTACAAGTTCGAGATCAGCCTGGCTAAGCGGCGCGTCACGCTCTCGCCAACAGAATCGAACGAGATCTGCGAACACAGTTAATAGGCATGCGCGCCAATGACGACTTCTTCGCCACCTACCATCTTCATAGTGAAGGGAAATGTATCCGAGATCTGGTCGTGGTTCGGCCTTGTATGGGTGAGTGGTCGTCTGAAGCAGCACTCGTCAGTGATCAAACAATCGTAAGCCTCCATAGCATTGCGACATACATCAAGGTCACAACGACCCGCCTTGAAGTTGATGAGCGGCGTGGGCATGGTTGCAGACAATCTCGACGGCGGTCTCGATGGCGGTGGTTCGCGGAGGGGAACTTTGATGGATGACGCTGTGGATGTTGCACGCGATGCCGTTGACTGGTCTTGTAATTGGTGTGGAACGGGCGGCAAGGTTCGGTAGGAGGTACAGGCAGCTCCTCTTACGTAGGGGAGCTATCCCAGCGGCGGCACGATTTGCGCCACCACCGCCACACATGAAATGCTACCATGAAACCCAAAACTTGGGCCGGGCCGATATTTGTCCCGACCAACCCAAACTCCTTCACTTGGCACGCTGCAGGTTGAGCCACAAGTGCCACAAGTGGCCCCTCGCCAGATTTTGGTTAAAAAATCCTCAACCCCACCTACCACATCGACCAGACAACCACCTCCTCCTATTTCTTCCCCTCAACTCTCTCGTCGCTTTCCGACTCGACTTACTCTTCTTCACATTCAAAATGGGTTTCGCTGATCTCCTCACCGATGCTGGAGCTACCAGTATGTCCCTTACAGTGTCCAGTGTATAATCACACCACCACAGTCACTGACCATGTTTGCCAGTGCTCAACAACTGGGTTGCTACCCGCTCCTACATCGTAGGGTAAGTATTTTCTCCCGGCTAACTGGCCGATTCTGCCTGCCTCTTCCTTTCTTCAACCCAAATATCCAAAAGCATTACATGATGAGAACAATTGGTCCGTGTTTCGGAGGCGGACTCAAGACCCGCCAACAGACGAAACAACAAGCAGAAATGCATCTCTGAACAGTGCCCAACCAAACCCACTATTTTGCTCCTGTATCCAGAAGCTTCCAACCAAAGCATACTGACAGTGCATACAGATACGGCCCCTCGCAGGCTGATGTTGCCGTCTTCGAGGCTTTCAGCACCGCCCCGGCCGCCGATAAGTACCCGAACGCTGCCAGATGGTACAAGCACATTGCCAGCCACGAGAGCGAGTTCGCTACCCTCCCTGGCGACCCCTCCAAGGCCTACTCTGCCTACGGCCCCGAGTCTGCCGACCTTACCGTCAATCCCGCCAAGGCTGCCGAGGCTGAGGACGACGACGATGTCGATCTGTTCGGCTCCGACGACGAGGAGGAGGATGCCGAGGCCGTCAGAATTCGTGAAGAGCGTCTCGCCGCCTACCGTGAGAAGAAGGCCGCCAAGCCCAAGACTATTGCCAAGTCTGTCGTCACCATGGACGTGAAGCCCTGGGGTAAGCTGAACAGGAGTTGCTGAAAAGTACTGTCTATGTGCTAACTCTGTTTCTAGATGATGAGACCGACATGGTTGCTCTTGAGGCTGCCGTCCGTGGTATTGAGAAGGACGGTCTTGTTTGGGGTGCCTCCAAGCTCGTCGCCGTTGGTTTCGGTATCAAGAAGCTCCAGATCAACCTCGTCGTTGAGGATGACAAGGTGTCCCTGGATGAGCTCCAGGAGCAGATCGCGGACTTTGAGGACTACGTTCAGTCGTCGGACATTGCTGCTATGCAGAAGCTGTAAGCTTTTTGAATGTCTGCGGGTACAGATGTAATGAAGCATGATGGTGGGATATGATGACTCCGATGAATTGATGATGCCTAATGATTTGGGCTAGGGATGCGGGGTCCGGCTATGACAAAAAAATACAATCAATACCACTACATTTACCATAGACTGCACAAATAAAAAAAAACGTAAACAGCCACTTGATGGCCAATTGTGTAGCAGTGAGGTCATCTATGGAATGCTGTCTGTAAAGCTCGCTCGACTGGAGAAGTAAACGCAGCAGCAACTATGGAAAAGAAGCTCGATACCGTGCTTGCTGTTATAGCAGTTGATAGATGCCTATGAACTTTTCCTCTTGCTTTTCCTTTTCCTTTTCCAAGATAGTTGTGGACAAATTTCCTCGTGTGGCATGTCCATGGCGGGGTCCTGGACAACTCGCTGGTTTGGCGGGGTAATAAAGGGATTGATTGGCAGACGCGTTACCCAATGACGGCTCGGCGCGTCCACCTCAAAGTTGCGACCTTCATGACGGCTTCTTCACCTTGTATTGTCACATATAAATCTCATATTACATCGCACAATGCACGGTGATCTCGGGGTCCAGTTGGTAAGTTTCCCCCAACGTACACGGCCACGGCCGCTCTCCTTTTTGCCTCCTCCGCAGAACGCTAATGCCGGTGCGCGACCCCGTTCCAGGCGCAACACGCGAAGCGGACGCAGATGCTGGCGCACCTGCCGCCGTACCTGACGGACGTCGTGCGCGCCGCGACGCGCGAGGTGCGGGATCTGGAGAAGGACGTGGTCGCGCTGCTGGAGCCGTTCCGGGGCTCGTTCGACCCGTCGGCGGACCAGGCGGTGGCGTGCACGCTGCTGGTGAACCACCTGACGATGCGGCGCAACAAGCGGTGCCTGCTGGCGTACCACCGCACGCGGACGGACAAGCTGGAGGAGCTCGTCTGGAGCGGCTCCGACGTGGCGGACCTGTCGGGCCAGCAGGTGCGCGCGCCGACGACGACGACGGGGACGGGGACGGGGACGGGGACGGGGCGCGCGACGAGCAGCCTGAGCCCACAGGAGGAGGACTACGTGCGGCAGTACAGCGAGCTGCTGGCGGCGTATCGGGGTCAGTGGACGGATATCGATCTTACAGGGAGCTTGCAGCCGCCGCGGGACCTGTTCATAGACGTGCGCGTGCTGAAGGATGCCGGCCAAATAGAGATGGAATACGGGTAAGGGGAAGGGGTTTTTTTTGTCGGCCCTTTTGACCAGGGAAAAAGTCTGTATAACTGGCTAACATGAATGCAGGTCGATGCATTTGACGAAGAATAGTCAGTTTTTTGTCCGGCAGGGTGATGTGGAAAGACTGATTGCACAAGGCTATTTACAAAAGCTGGAATGATCAAGTACCATGGGTCTGGGGAAGCGAAAACAAGGCTTGGTCGCGTTTTGACAATACGTCTTCATGATTCGACTTTGCATAATAATCGGGAAAGACATATATATATATATATATATGCCCAATATCAGATGACGTCCGTGGGGGTACAAGTTGGCTGCGCGAATCTACCATGGGGGAAAAGAGGCACCAGGCGACAAACAATGCATATGCTGTGTGTCGCATGGCACAGCGATGCCGCCACACGATTCAAGGAATTTTGAAGCGGTGAACCATGCATACTAAGTATGGCCGGTATGGGCCGCTGGAGGAGCGCGGCCGCAGATGCATTCTTTGAATTCAGGGCATGTACTGCAGCTTGACGTGGCAAGTCGAGGACGCTGCTGTGGCCAACGTGGGCATGAGACAAGTTTTATCATAATTATAATTATAAATAATTATAAATAATTATAATTATAATTATGATAATAATTATTCTTATTCTTTAGTAGCTAGGCGGATGGGCTGCATCCGGCCTTGTAGTTAATATATAGCGATTAATAAAAAACTTGGTTTTGGAGTGGTGTGTGAAGGGCGATTGCGGAGAGGTGAGAAGCGAGAAGCTTATTTGTCGTGGCTATTACGTGCTCGCCCATTCCTGCTACCTGACGATTCAAGTGCCGTGTCAATGAATTGCACCTGAAGCCATGTTGTCTCGGATGATAGGGGACGGGGTCGCAAAATCCACGCAGAAGTCGCGTGGCGTCAGCCTAATTGCCACTTTTATCAACCGCAACGGGAGACCCAAACTCAGCCATGGTCTTGTCGAGCGGCCCGCTGATTGATGATGATGTTGCTTGGGTTGGTTGCTTGGGCGAGTTGCTTGGGTTGGTTGCTTAGGCGAGGGCGAGGGCGAGGGCGAGGGCGAGGGCGAGGGCGAGGGCGAGCAAGCATCGACAAACTCCCAAACTGCCATCTTGGAGAAACCCGGATCAAGACGATCGAGATGGGCCATCTGGTGTGCCTGCCTACGTCTGTCTGTCTGTAGGTACCCGGATGTCTTTCTTGTCTGCCCTCGTGCCTTTGCTAATAAATTCAATACTTGACTGGAGCTCACAGGCGGGGAAATGTCTTGGGCGAGCTGCATATGCAAGCTGCACCCGGAAACGATAGTTTTAGCGGCCCTTGTGGACGGAGTACTGTAGCTGCGTACGGAGTAGGAGCAACCGGGTAACCGGAGGCCCTTTTTTGTCCTATTTACCCTTTTTACAATGGGCTTTGGGGCCGGCAAGGTCGCCAATTCGCCAATCACTCAGTGGCCATTTGACGGCCAACTCCACTGACCAATATTTATCATCAGTGGATGCAGCGCTATTACTGCCCGCCTGCCTGCCTGTAGCTGGGGCGTCAGACATACTCAGTACTGACACATTATTACTGGCACAAATTAGCGACCTGAACAAGAGAGCTATTTTTACCTGCGTGCGGACAAGTTCGTTGGTATATAAACAATAAGCCTGTACTTTGCCCCCCCTTGGCCACGCTCGTCTATCCAAGTTATCTACTCCGTAGTACGAAGGTAATGCATCTCCGTCCTACATACATACCTATCCTTATCTTTCAGCCCCCCCAAAGAACCACCAACAGCGCCTACCTACCTTAGTACTTCCCCCACCGAACGCAGCGCTAAACTCTACCTGGAAATTGGCGACTCAGCATTGGCGAACCAAGTTCTTGGTCCAAGTCCAAGCTAACTACTGCCAATCTATCCGTACTGCCTACTGCAAATCTTCCGTTTGCACATGCAGGATCCGGCAAAGGGTGGGTGTACTCCTCTCTTATCTTCATCTTTCTCTCGTCCATCGTGATAGTCTCCCTTCTGCCCTTCCAGCATGGAAACTCTTTAGTCGTATCACTCCTTATCCTTTGCCCCCCGCACCCCTCCGCCTGTTGCCGTCGACGCAGCCTGCCGCATGCGATCAGCATTGCGATCTGGGCTCCGTCATTGATCTTCACCTGCCCTGAAGCTGCGCCAACGCCGCCCGACCCCCAAAAACTTTTCAAAAATGTCCAATTCGGGTTCCGGTTTCTCCTCCTGGAGAAAGAGGGCATCCAGCGTATCCTCTTCGCAGGCAGATTTGGCGCGCACCGTCACCAATGAGTCCCAGACGAGCTCGCAGCCCGTGGCCGTGCCCCCGGCGCTCTCTTCATCCGTTGCTTCCAGCCAGGCGCACCGAGAACCTATCCGGTCTTTCATTCATGGCGTATCTCACGACAACTTAGGTATTCTTCACGCACCTACAACGACTAGAACCTTACATCTACACCAATGCTTGCTGTGCCACGTACCCTCCGCTAACAACGCATAGCTCCGGTTGACAGTTTACAGAACGCTCGCACAGTTCGCGAAGATACTGCCGAACTGGCCAACTACTTTCTCTCCGACGGCTCCCAGCGCACCAGAGTCCTGCTGCAACGTCCGCGATCCTCTATCCACGATGTCTTCCCTCCGGAGGATGAGGCCGAGTCTGTTCCCGATATCCGGCGTGGCTCCCCTGCAATACCGGAGGTCTCAGAGCCCGCATCACCGGATGAGAGCGCCGAGCATCCAGGCGATGAGGATACCCTCGGGCCATCTATGATTGCAAATCTCCTAAAGCGGGTATCCCCTCCAGAATCAGACACGGAGACAACACCCAAGGCAGGTCGTGCCCAGTCCATTGCGTCCGAGACGCATCCCGCCGCCAGCAGCAATGAAGCCGTCGGCTCTTTCAAAGCCTGGAACCATGTCCCTACGATCGAGGAACCCGTCAGCGAACGCACGCCGTTGCTCTCTGCTTCCTCTGACACGAGCTACGAAGCAGAGGCCGTTCTCGAGGGCCAGGAGCGACCCACGAAGCGCAATTGGCTTGGCAAGGTTCGCGAACAGTCTCAAGAGGTCAAGTCCGGCTTCATTCACGGCGTCAAAGTCGCAACAAACCCAAAGCGGTGGAATGGCAAGGCTCTGGCGCAACACGTTCTGCTGGAACCCTTGTCTTGCCTGCCTGCCGTCGCAGTCGGCCTTCTGCTCAACATCCTCGATGCTCTATCATACGGCATGATTCTCTTTCCTCTCGGCACCCCGCTGTTCTCTCATTTAGGATCTGCCGGGATCTCCATTTACTACGTGAGCACCATCGTCTCTCAGTTGGTTTTCTCAAGCGGTAGCATCTTCAAGGGGGCAGTCGGCTCGGAGCTGATCGAAGTCGTCCCGTTCTTCCACAACATGGCACAGAAGATCCTAGACACCGTTGGCGAGGACAACCCGGATGCTGTTATCGCGACGACAATCGTTGCCTACGCTACCAGTTCTCTCGTGACCGGCCTGGTCTTTTATCTGATGGGCAAGTTCAAATTCGGCTTCATGGTTGGCTTTATCCCCCGTCACATATTGATTGGCTGCATCGGTGGTGTCGGCTACTTCCTCATCTCCACTGGACTCGAAGTTTCCGCACGTCTAGATGGGAATATCAAGTACGATCTCGACACGTTCAAACAACTTACTCAACCAGAGACGATACTGCTTTGGATATTCCCACTGATCCTGGCCATAGTCTTGTTCTACGGCCAGATGAGGGGCGCTTCAAAGTACTTCTTGCCACTCTTCATCCTCGCTATCCCTCTAGTATTTTTCATATTTGTCGCTGCCATTGATGCCCTCGAGGTGGATGATCTTCGTGATCGAGGCTGGATCTTCCAAGGGCCACCGCCAAGTGAGCCTTGGTGGTACTTCTACACCCTTTACAGTAAGTAACACCTATCTCTCGGCTCAGAAAACCCACTGATAGTCGAACAGAGTTCAATCTTGTTCGCTGGGATGCCATTGTTCAGGTCATTCCCGCCATGCTTGCTTTGACATTTTTCGGCGTTCTCCATGTCCCCATCAATGTTCCCGCTTTGGCATTGAACACCGGCGAGGACAACGCCGATCTGGATAGGGAATTAAAGCTTCACGGATACTCCAACTTTCTATCCGGTTGCCTGGGCAGCATCCAAAACTATTTAGTCTACGCCAACACCGTTTTCGTGATTCGGTCTGGTGGCAATCGCCGGTTGGCTGGATACATGCTGGCGGCGCTGACGTTTGCTGTCATGGTAATTGGGCCTGCCATGATGGGTTACATCCCTGTCATGATGGTCGGTACTCTCATTTTCGATCTGGGCTTCGAGCTGTTGCTGGAAGCAGTGTGGCTCCCTCGCAAAAAGCTGAAGCTCGCAGAGTATCTAACAGTCATCATTATTGTCTTGGTGATGGGTACTTATGACTTTGTTGTCGGTATTGGCGTCGGCATCGTTCTCGCGTTTGCCTCACTTGTCATCCAAACGTCTAGGGTGTCGGCTATTCGTGCCACTTTTGACGGCGACGTCGTCTCCTCGACCGTGCGGCGCAACCCATCTCAACATCACTACCTCAACCATGTCGGCCAGCAGACATACATCATCAAGCTTACCGGATATCTGTTCTTTGGTACCATTGTGAGCGTCGAGGAGAAGATCAGAGGCCTTCTTCATGATGCCACCTTCGAAAGTCGCCCCATCAAATTCTTGGTCCTTGACATGTGGCATGTCAGTGACCTTGACTATTCTGCTGGCGAGGCTTTCAACACTATCAGCAGATTGTTGGACAAGAGAGGGGTTCTGTTAATTCTCAGTGGAGTAGATGCCTCGTCCCAACTCGGTAGAAACCTTCGCGCGGTTGGCATCGGCAGTGGCAAGATTGAGGTTGTCATGTTGCCGGACCTCAACTCGGCCTTGGAGTTTTGCGAAAACGAATTTCTCAAGACCCTTTATGCCAGACAGGAAGCTATCAATGGCAACGAGCGCGTACCTACGGCGAATCTCGACGTACCAGCCGGAACGACGTCGCAGCTTTCATCGTTTGATGCGCCGTTCAACTCGCCCCGCCAGACACACCTGGTCCAAGCCGCCCACCAAGCGCTCAACAAGACCGAGACGCAGCGCTCGCCGAAGTGGCAGAGCTTTAACGAACCTCTGCGAATCATGCTGCAGATCTTCCAGGGTCTGAGCGACAAGAATGAGGACTTTTGGTTCCCGGCGACGCGCTTCTTCCAGCGCCGCGAGTACGTTGCAGGCACGACGTTGTTCCGCCGGGGCGAGGCCGCGACCGGCTTCTACCTGTTGGAGCGGGGCATTCTGCGCGCAGAGTACGACTTGCCGCAGGGCTGGCTGTGCGAGAACATTGTGGCCGGCACCACGTGCGGCGAGCTGCCCTTCTTTTCGGAGACAAGCCGCACCGCCACGGTCACGGTGGAGCGAGACTGTGTCGCCTGGCTCATGAGCCGCGAGGCGTGGCAACAACTGCAGCGGGAGCGGCCGGACATTGCGGGCGAGCTGCTACGCATCTCGCTTAAGCTGACGACGGAGCGGATGAGTTCGATTACGTCGTACATCCTGACCACGGCTGGGTAGTGGGGGAGACCGGGGAGACGGGGGAGACGAGTTTTTGGAGGCAAGGGAAATATTGTAAGAAAGAGAGGCCGTCTTTTGATTTGATCTCGGAGCAACAGTATATTTTGCCATGTGGCACAGATTCATAGCATTGTATCTAACAAAAATTGGAAATTATCTGGATTATAGCACCACCTTCTTCATCTTGGCTTATAATTGCGTATGTGGAAAGCCAGGTAATTCCTATCCGAGAACCTACGACGTGTTGCAGGCTCCTTAAACCTCGGGCATTGTGCTCATGATAATGTCTCTAGCGATTGCACTGCGCTCGTAAGGCTGGAAGTGGCTGTGAGGTGGCGGCTAGCGCGACTCGCTGCGGAAGAAGGTATAGGGTATTTATTATTAAGCAGCAGTGTTGCTTTCAAAGTCTGCCTCAACATCCCACTCTCCCTGTGCCACGGCAAGCCAAGAAGGGCCCCAATACCTACTCTAAACACTTGCTTTCAAATGTTGCTGTATATTTCGTGCCATTTTCGGCATTCTGAGGCAGCAGGGTAGACGTTGCTCACCACGATCGTCTTCCACAGCCTTTTTGAGTCATCTCCAGCACCATTCCAGATCAAACCACCAAGAGTTAAAAACGACGGGGGGAAACCTCTCCATACCCAGCATGCCAAAGAGCCTGCAGAGTATACTCGGCGGCGGGAACCGCGTCAGGAAGCCCTCACGCCCTACCGGCCCGCGGATGTCTTCCGCCAAAACCACGCCCTCGTCCTCACCCCGCAAGAAGCCTTCCGGCTCGCAAAAGCAGAACACCACCGCCGCCGCCGCTGCTGATGACGCCGATGAGCTCTTCCCGGACAAGCTCGAGGACGCCGGCATCGCGACGCTCCTCGCGACGGAGCTCAGCCTGCGGGACGTGATCCAGGCGATGCGGTACATCCGGGCGCACATGTTCACGCCGGTGCCGGAGACGGGCCTGGCGTCGACGCGGCGCACCGAGCTGCTGCGGCGGCGGGCGACGATGCCGCCGCTCGTCACCGCGGGCCACGTGCACGCCGTGCTCGGCCCGCGGTGACGG
>MWMN01000151.1:39709-61948 GCA_002968875.1 Cordyceps cicadae | reverse complement strand
CACTACCTAAGAAACAGACCTACTGTGGATTAGGAATAAGCCACTGTTATAATAGGAGACTACTTAGTACTATAACGTTAGTGATAATAGGGGGAGTTAGAGTAATATAACATCCTCTCTAAGGCTAAAGTACTCTATTCTAATATATAGGTATAATATAAGCCTCTAATAAAGAAACTAAGGAGATTTTACTAGAAGGCTTAGTTATACTCTTTAGTCTCTTAGTAGCGCTATTTAGTAGCCTCTTTATAAGTATAATAGCCTTAGGTATTAGCTATAATAGTCTCCTAATAAAACGTTAGTATCCTAGAATAGAGATAGGGTAGTAATATATAATTAAGGTACTAACCTATATATTAAGCTAGTTAAAACATAAGTTATATAGAGTGACCTACTAGTTAGTAGTTATAGGCACTATACCCACCTATAAAGGGAGTTGTAGGGGTTAAGGAGGGTGCCCTAGTAGGGGTGGATATAGCTATAGTAACAATAGGGGCTATAGAGAGGACAGGCGGGGTGGTAGTAATATAGTTAAGTAAATCCTCTAGGTTATAGTACTCCTATATATAGGCCTATATTAGAATAGCGTCCTTATACTTTACACCCTTAGACTTAGGTATAGTAGGGTAGAGGGTAGTATAACTAGAGTAGATTAAATTAGTTACCTTTTAAAGTGTATAATATAGCTTTAGACTACTAGTAAAGTACTCTAGATACTAGATATAGGTATCCTTACTATCCTAATAAGTGTAGTATATCCCTATAATAGTAATATTATACTATAGCTAGTATATATACTTAGTGTACTAGACGTAGGTTAAACATAGGAAGGTATTAAGCTCTTCCCTATTAGAATCATTAGAATCACTAAAGAGGATAAGGCCCTCTAAGACTCACTTTAGATGACTAGTAGGATTATAATTACGCGGCGACACGCTAGAGGCGTTAGTAGCTATAGTAGGGGTAAGAAGGAGTAGTATAGAATAAGAAGAGGAATATAGGGGTAATACAATAGATAAGGAATAGGAATAAGGCGAGAATTATAAAAAACAAAAAGGTAGAGGTATAATTAGAGAGGGTTAATAGAGAGAAGAATAAATAGGATAAGAAGATTAAAGGGAGTACCTTATAAAGGGAATAATAGGATATTAAAAGGGAGGCGGCTAAGATAAAAGCGACTCACTTTTACCTTAGCTTTATAAAGGCTAAGGCCTCTTTTATAACCCCTATAGGACCCTAACGTTACTAGCTTAGATACACTAACTCACCTTATAGCCTTATTCCCTCCTACCACTATAGGTGCTATATAGTTAAACTACACTATAGCTAATCACTACTACCTAGGGTAGGCGCTAGATTACTATAATAGGGAAAATAAGGGGATTATAACTAATAGTGCGCCTATAACGTATAGTAACCCCCCTTAATATAGTGGGGGGGGGGAGGGGTAGGAGTTATATAGGGGCTATATAAAGGAGTTAGGCTTCACCTAGCTCTAAGAACCTTAATAGGTATATAACCCTACTAGGGCTAGGGTGGAGCCTAACTAGAAGGGCTATAAAAGCCCTAACCCCCTTTTAAGCAGTGTACTCTACCCCCTCCCCTTTTCCTCTTTATAGAGTTTATACACTATCTATAACGCCTACCTATAGCCGCCTAGGGCCAGTCTATAACAATAGTAGGTGTTTATATATTCCTTTAATAAGCTTCTCTTAGAGTATACTAAGAATATACTAACATTTATTAAATAAGTAGTTTTTCCTACTCTTAGTTAGATATAGTTTTATTTCCTAATTATCTAGGTAGTTATTATTTTTTATATATAATATAATATATTATATCTATATATTATCTAGTTTAACTTACTAGGTTATATTAACTTCTTATATACCTAGAATAAGGTTTCTATCCTTATTATACTTAAGTAGTAGATTTTTATTTAGTACTTTTATTATTTTTAAGTCTTTATATTAACTAAGAATATTAACTCTATTATTAAATAATCCCTTCTAATATAGGATCTTAAAATTATAATCTATAAGGGTTTTATACTATCTAATCTACTATTTATTTAGATCCTTTATAGTTATAAATAAGGTTAGGTTCTTATAATTAGAATAAACCTTAACTTTTTAGTTTATACCTACTAGGTAGTAGTACTATTCCTTAAATACTTAAATAATAACTATAAGATCTTTATTATATATACTATAGTTTAGCTCTAGTCTATTAAGTTTCTTTAATAAGAATATAACTAGGTAAAGTCTTCTTTTATTATCTTTTTATCCTAGTTATCCTCTAATTATATAGTTAGATATATTAGTTTTAACTTTAAAAGGTTTATTTAGATTAGCTATAAGAAAAACTAGCTCTTCTAGGATTTTATCCTTTAGGTCTTAGAATACCTTAGCTTCTACTTTTATCTATTAGAACTAATTATCTTTCTTTATAAGGTTAGTTAAAGGAATAGTAACTTCTCTAAATCTATAAATAAACCTTTAATAGAAATTAATAAATCTAAAGAATCTTTAAACTTCTCTAATATTTATAGGTTCTAGTTAATTCTTAATATCTTTAATCTTAGATAGACTTATCCTAATTTATCCTAGTGTGATTTTATATTCTAGGAATTTAACTTTCTATTAATAAAACTTACTCTTTATTCCTTTAACTAGGAGTTTATTATCTTATAGTACTTATAGTACTTTATATATATATTCTTTATATTCTTTTAGTATATCTAAGTAGATAAGAATATTATTTAAGTAGATAATAATAAATCTATTAAGCTATTTTTTTAGTACTATATTAATTCTAGTCTAAAAGGTTATAGGTGTATTTATAAGTCTAAAAGGTATTACTAGGTATTTAAAGTGCCTTTTTAAGGTTTAAAAGGTGGTTTTCTACTTATAACTATCTACTATATAGATAAGGTTATAAGCCCCTTTTAGGTTAAGGGTAATAAACTATTTAGCTTATCCTAGTTTATTTTAAATCTCTATAATAAGTAGTAATAAGTATTAGTTTTTAATAGTAATTTTATTTATTTTCTAATAATTAATATATAATTATAGCTTTCTATTTTTCTTTTATACCTATAGGATTAGATATTCTACTAGGGACTCTAATAGTTATATATATCCCTTTAGTAATATTTCCTCTAAATATTCCTTAAGTACTTAGTCTTACTCTAGATTAGTAGGATAGATTTTATTAAATATTAGTTTCTTACTAGGCTAGAGTTTAATCTTATAGTCCTAGTATAAATACTCTAGTAGTCCTATTTCTAGCTCTCTACTAAATAGCTTATTATACTTTAAGTATTCTTTAGGAATCTCTATTATATTAGCTTTAGGCTCTCTAGTAATTATATATAGTCCTAAAGGCTATTCTTAATTTAATAAAAGTGCCTTTTAACTACTCTTTTTATTATAATTATATTCTAGTATATTCTACTAAAGTTAGTCTATTCTCTAGTTAACTCTAGGATTATTTACTTATAACTAGAGTATCCCTAATATAATATTATATTTTAAGATCTCTATAATATCTAAAGAGAGAGTATAGTTTATACTTTAGATAGAAATAGGAAGTTATATAGTTTCCTAGTCTACTACTCTATAACTATACTTAATAGCTTCTCCTTCTATATTTATAAGTTAATAGAGCTTATTTTTCTTTTTCTAAGGTAATTATAATTTATTAATAAAATTTAGTAAAATATAGTTTCTTTATACTCTACTATTAATTATTATTTAGAATATTCTTCCTTTAATAAGGATATTAATTATAAAGTATATAGTACTATTAATATTTATAGTATATAAAGACCTATTAGATCTCTATTAATAAATTAGTCCTAATAATAGTAATAACTATCTTTTTTTAATTTCCTTTTCTTATTAGTACTTTATTTAGATAGGTAGTTATCCTACTAGTATTAATTACTATCTCTATTTATATACTCTTTTTATTACTTATATTAGTAATAGTCTTCTAACTATTCTATTAGAGTAGGGTTATAGCTCTTCTACTTTCCTTTTATATTAATTAAGCTTAGACTAAATAAACCTCTTTCTATTATATAGTTTCCTCCTTTTTTATATTATAAGGTTCTAACTTAGATAGTATATAGGTTTTTATCCTTAATATAATAATAACTTCCTTTATTCTTTTATAAAATAATTTCTAAGGTGTTTCTTTTCTAGATTCCCTAGTGTCTAAGATCTATTTCTAAGTATAGTCTATATTCTATAAAATATAGTTCTCTTAAGAACTACCTATATTTAAGTTTCTTCTATAGGTGTTATCTATAACTATTATAGTAGTATAAGGCCTATAAGATTATAGTATACTCTTAGTATAATATATTTATTATAAGGTGTTTCTTTATATAGTAAGTCTTCCTTTACTACTAGTTAGTAAAGTAGGTTAAAGAGTACTATAGGGTCTAATACATTAATACCTTAGAGGGTGATTATAATAGGCTTTAGGTCTCCCCTTCTATTTATTAGTACACTTTAGAGTGTACTACTAGATTCTCCCTAATAGACAAAGGTGTTAATATCCTCCTATATATTTAATTCTAGTGTTAATTTATAAGTTAATAGCTAGGTTCTATATTTTTAGTCTTTTTTAAGTAATAACTATATACTAAAATTCTAGTCTTTATTTAATATTACTTTATTATAATCTATAAAGTAGTCACTATCTAAGATATATTCTTTACTATTAACTATACTAATATTATAAGTTAGTAGGTCTTTATAGTTTACTATATTTAATCTATAGTTATCCTTAATAGGCTTCTACTATTTCTTAGGTGCTCTATATTTATTAGTAAAATATCCTAGCTTCCTATAGTTATAGTATATCTTATTAGACTTAGTCTAGCTTTTATATATAGTGTTAAGTTCTATAGGGTCTAGGTGTGTTCTATAGGCTATAGATCCCTTATAATATCTACTAGTATTAGTGTAGTAATATAGTAGTAATAAGTAGTTTTGTTTTCTAGTGCCTTATCCCCCTTATTTAAGTCGTCTAGTATAGAGTTAGTTATTAATCTTAATAATCTTACTAGTGAATTTATTAAAGGTATTAGGTTAATCTTCCTTTATAATTTTATCCTTTATATCCTCCTTTAAGGTATTATAGAGTAGTTCTATTATACTATTATTATCCTATATAAGGTAGGTTAAGATATATCTAAATTCCCTAATAAAGTACTAAGTAGACCTATTCTATTTTAGAGCTTTAAGTTTATAGGTAGTGGTTTAAACCTTATCTAGGTTATTAAATATAGTCTATAATACTCCTTTAAAGTTCTTATATTTCTTAAAGATTTAAATAGTCTTATTATTAGACTCCTTATTATCTAGGAAGTCCTTAAGAGTTAGTTCCTACTATTCTATTACTTTACCTATAAGAAGGTTTCTAATATAAAGAATCTTTATAGATTCCTTATTAATAGAGCTATTAACCTTTAAGTAAGCTTTAGCTTAGGTAAGGAAGGTATAAATGTCTCCTTTAGTCCTATTAAATGTATTAGGTTTAAAGAACTTAGGTATAGTACTACCTTTATTCTTCTTTTTAAGTTTTATCTTCTCTAACTATATATTAAGATAGTTAACTTTAGTATTAAGGTTAGTAATAACCTTTCTAGGGTTAGTAGTATTTCTACTTATAGTAGATATTATAAAGGTTAACTACTTAAGGTTTTAAAGTAACTTACTAAATAGGACTAATTAAAATATAATAGTAGTTTATCTCTAATCTATAGTAGGTCTATTTCTTAGGTAGGGAGTTAAGTTAAATATATATAAAGTACTAGTAAGTAGTATTATAGTATAAGTTATATTAGGAGATTACTCCTAATAGTTAAACTATTACTTAGATTAATTAGAAGAGATCTAGTTTAGCTATTTATAGGAAATCCCCTTCCTTATATATCTATCCTATCTCTACTATATTTCCTAGATTACTCTAGATTACTAGTAATCCTAGTAATCTAGATGTTTATATAGGATTACTACTAGCTTACTATAATCCACAGTGATCTAGTCACGTGATCCTCTATCCTAGCTTAGTGACTTGTAGGCGCCCGCCTGGTTGTTCCTTTAGGCCACTCCCCTAGCTGCCTTGTATGCGTTTCCTGGTTCGTAACATTAGGGTCCTATTAAGGGCCTTATATATACCTATATACTACCCCTTTTCTTTACTTTTACTAGCCTAAGGAGTTTGATTACTAGCTAGTATATAATAGTAGGGTCTTCTAGTAATATATATTAAACTAGTATAAGTATTTATATATTATACTATAAAGAAGGTAAAAGAGAGAGTATTAGAGTATTAGAGTATTATTATAGGAGGCTTATTAGTCCTCTATCTTCCTAGAGCGTTTTTTTTATAGTAAGTATAGTACTTATATAAGTATTTTAGTAGATAGTTAGAGTTAACTTAGCTTTCNTCTAATACATTAATACCTTAGAGGGTGATTATAATAGGCTTTAGGTCTCCCCTTCTATTTATTAGTACACTTTAGAGTGTACTACTAGATTCTCCCTAATAGACAAAGGTGTTAATATCCTCCTATATATTTAATTCTAGTGTTAATTTATAAGTTAATAGCTAGGTTCTATATTTTTAGTCTTTTTTAAGTAATAGCTATATACTAAAATTCTAGTCTTTATCTAATATTACTTTATTATAATCTATAAAGTAGTTACTATCTAAGATATATTCTTTACTATTAACTATACTAATATTATAAGTTAGTAGGTCTTTATAGTTTACTATATTTAATCTATAGTTATCCTTAATAGGCTTCTACTATTTCTTAGGTGCTCTATATTTATTAGTAAAATATCCTAGCTTCCTATAGTTATAGTATATCTTATTAGACTTAGTCTAGCTTTTATATATAGTGTTAAGTTCTATAGGGTCTAGGTGTGTTCTATAGGCTATAGATCCCTTATAATATCTACTAGTATTAGTGTAGTAATATAGTAGTAATAAGTAGTTTTGTTTTCTAGTGCCTTATCCCCCTTATTTAAGTCGTCTAGTATAGAGTTAGTTATTAATCTTAATAATCTTACTAGTGAATTTATTAAAGGTATTAGGTTAATCTTCCTTTATAATTTTATCCTTTATATCCTCCTTTAAGGTATTATAGAGTAGTTCTATTATACTATTATTATCCTATATAAGGTAGGTTAAGATATATCTAAATTCCCTAATAAAGTACTAAGTAGACCTATTCTATTTTAGAGCTTTAAGTTTATAGGTAGTGGTTTAAACCTTATCTAGGTTATTAAATATAGTCTATAATACTCCTTTAAAGTTCTTATATTTCTTAAAGATTTAAATAGTCTTATTATTAGACTCCTTATTATCTAGGAAGTCCTTAAGAGTTAGTTCCTACTATTCTATTACTTTACCTATAAGAAGGTTTCTAATATAAAGAATCTTTATAGATTCCTTATTAATAGAGCTATTAACCTTTAAGTAAGCTTTAGCTTAGGTAAGGAAGGTATAAATGTCTCCTTTAGTCCTATTAAATGTATTAGGTTTAAAGAACTTAGGTATAGTACTACCTTTATTCTTCTTTTTAAGTTTTATCTTCTCTAACTATATATTAAGATAGTTAACTTTAGTATTAAGGTTAGTAATAACCTTTCTAGGGTTAGTAGTATTTCTACTTATAGTAGATATTATAAAGGTTAACTACTTAAGGTTTTAAAGTAACTTACTAAATAGGACTAATTAAAATATAATAGTAGTTTATCTCTAATCTATAGTAGGTCTATTTCTTAGGTAGGGAGTTAAGTTAAATATATATAAAGTACTAGTAAGTAGTATTATAGTATAAGTTATATTAGGAGATTACTCCTAATAGTTAAACTATTACTTAGATTAATTAGAAGAGATCTAGTCTAGCTATTTATAGGAAATCCCCTTCCTTATATATCTATCCTATCTCTACTATATTTCCTAGATTACTCTAGATTACTAGTAATCCTAGTAATAGATGTTTATATAGGATTACTACTAGCTTACTATAATCCAGTGATCTAGTCACGTGATCCTCTATCCTAGCTTAGTGACTTGTAGGCGCCCGCCTGGTTGTTCCTTTAGGCCACTCCCCTAGCTGCCTTGTATGCGTTTCCTGGTTCGTAACATTAGGGTCCTATTAAGGGCCTTATATATACCTATATACTACCCCTTTTCTTTACTTTTACTAGCCTAAGGAGTTTGATTACTAGCTAGTATATAATAGTAGGGTCTTCTAGTAATATATATTAAACTAGTATAAGTATTTATATATTATACTATAAAGAAGGTAAAAGAGAGAGTATTAGAGTATTAGAGTATTATTATAGGAGGCTTATTAGTCCTCTATCTTCCTAGAGCGTTTTTTTTATAGTAAGTATAGTACTTATATAAGTATTTTAGTAGATAGTTAGAGTTAACTTAGCTTTCTTATATATATTCCTTTAGTTTAGTATAAATACTATAATTTTATAGAGTACTAATAGGCTTATAACCTAATAGCTAGAGTAATAGGTTAAAGGAATATATATGTATAAAGGAGAGAGAATTGCTTAATTAAATCACTATAACTGCTAGAGGCAGTGGCTATATATAACACCGGAAGAACGTAAGTCCGTTCTGGATGCCCAGAATACTCTGGTCAACAGAGGTGCCAGTCATCGCTGGCAACCAAAGAAGATGAAGGCACCTTGTTTGCTCTGTTGACCCCGAATGTGACCAACATAGGACGGCTCGTCAACTTCGTCTCTGACCTTTACTTCAAGAGCGCCCCGGCAAGTTTGGTTGCGTAGCTGGTCAGCCTGTACCCCGATACACTTTCGGCTGGCAGCCCCTTTCGGACGTCTGTCTTCAACGAACTATATCCCGGGTTCAAGCGTGTGGCCGCCCTGATTTGGCGACGTTATTCTTGCGCTGCCTCGGAGACTCATGCTCCAGTCTCTCATGCAGGTCAAACCTGATATGGCAACTTGGTCGTATCTGGCCTCGTAGCAATATGGCACTCCCATACTCGGTACAGACGTACTTGACATCTTTTACGGAGTTCAATCAAGTTACGCCAGTACCAGTGTCCGGACGTATTACTACGACTTTTTGTACCATGGTGATGCCAATAAAGGCGTTGGGGGGTATGCGAATTGGCCCCAGTGGAAGGATGGGAAGAATCTCATGTGGTTCAAGTCGTTGTCGGGAAATGAACTTGTTGCCAGACATGTTTCGAAGCCAGGTCACGGAGTTCCTGGCGAAGAATGTTGCTAGGTTGCACTTGTAGGAAACGGATTTGGTATTATACTGTAGAAATACAGCAAAAGCATGTCTTGTACGCCCGCTGCGTGCTTGCTTTACGACCGGGAAAAAGCATGTCAAGGATTGCTGCAACGCGAGGAAGCCCGACGGGTCAAAGCCGACCGCGGAGGAGTGGAGGTTACGTGCCACAAATTTGGGATATGTTGCTAATGGTGTTGCCCGCCTTGCGTGTCAATCGTTAAGGTGTAATACTTGGCCGAGGCCAATTGTTGTCGGCATCAAACACCAGAATGCCCGTTGCGCATTGATTACTACGTAGCTAGCTACCTACGTATCTGCCGCGTGGCAAGGCAGTACCCTCAGGGCTGCCCAAAAGCGATGCCTTGTCAGGAAGCCATCCAATCAGGCAGGTCCAGCAACTCTCAACCGGTGGTGGCTCCCGTCCTGAAAAGCCTTTCTTTGATCTGCATCGAAGTCTCAAAGTCTCCGCTCGAGCGCAGCGCTGACCTATCCGTTTGGCTTGTCCTAGGTGGGTAGAGAGCCATCACCCAGTTTAGGTTGTGAGAATGGCGATCGAGGCCTTTGTGCTGCCCTTGATGCTCAACTTAAAAACAGGTGCAATGGTGCCCAGCGAAAAGGCGCTCGCTCATGCTGATTTTCGGGCCTTTGATTGCACTTGTCACCGTGTAGAAGCACCTCTTTGCCCAGTTTGGCGATCAGGTTCCAAAGTCTTTCCTTATGCCGTTAAGGGTTTCAGCCCTTAGAGTGTGATTCTGAGTTTTCTTGTTTCTTGAGTCTTAGTCTTATGCCCTGATCTTGAGTTGTCTTTTACGATAGGTACTCGATGGCTACTTAATGGCTACTCAGACGGCTTACTAGATTAGGCTAGCCTATACATATAAGCAGAACAACCTTTAAACAGGGGGTAGAAGTTAAGTACCTAAACGGACAGGGGCCTAATAGGGGCCTAATAGGGCCTGTAAAGTAGCCTGAAAAGGTAATTAGCGGCTACCTTTCTGAGTATCCTAAGTATCTAAGTAGCTATTCTAAAGATAGTGACTCAAGGTTAGTGACTCAGGGTTAGTGACTCAGGGTTAGTTAAGGTACAAAGGAGAGCTATCCGCAATAACATGTACTGTGGATCACGGGTGTCCTCTGAACAAAGTTAAGATTAGAGCATAAACAAACTCTCAGGGTAAAAACAAACTCAAAATCAGGGCATTAGTGGGGAGATTTGGCTGGTGCTAGCCTATCAAAATGCAGGTCCGTTGCTCATCGAAAAGAATAGGAAGAACTGGCCGAATTTGTTAAGGTTTATAGAAGTTTCATAAATCTTGAAATATACTAAATTCCTAACGGATAATGTTAGTAGTAAGGTTAAGACCCCTCTTTCTAAAGAATTTATCTTATAATTAAGGGCTAAGTCTTAATTATATAGTACCTATACGAATCTATAAATTTTATACTATTAACCCTAAATTTTATAAGGAATTAGTAGCTAAAAAAAGGGGGGGGGGATAGTTACTAACTACCCTAGGGGCCTATATTAAAGCCTCTAGAGGCCTTTATTAAGAAGCGTGTTAATAAGATGTGTAAAAAGAATACGTTATTAGTTAGTAAGACATAAAGTCGAAGAAAAATACTTGGAAAGCTAAATTGAGTGCTATATATACCTGTGAGCGCCGCGCTAAGACTTTTCTGTGGGCTGCAACAAGAAACAAGAAAACTTAGAATCACACTCTTACTGGGGTGGTGCGACTGCCAAACATATTACCGGTCGACCTTTTAACCTTAATTTTAACTCATAACTTGGCATTAAGTGGGGGCTTTGCTAGAAAGCTCAGCACCCTCGCTCGGCTCCCGCCGCGGGCACCTCGCTCGGCATATATACCCAGGGAAGCCTGGAGCATATTGTCCCAAGCCTTGTCTATGTACGTATGCCCTATTAATGATGAAATGAGAAGCACCACCAGGCTATGGGCGTGGCATGATTATTACTGCTTGTATTATATCTCCACTGGTACATATAGGACGGGCCACAGGTGCCTGGACATAAATGTACCAGTAGAATTGCCGTATGACATGACGCGGTTCCAAGCTTCCAATATTCCAAGCTTCCAAGGAATAGCACGTCATAATAGCAGAGGCATAAAAGTAGTTCATGAAGATAATCACAATGCATGCAGGTACAAGTGCCAAGGAAGTTGTGTAGACGATGGACGGACTGTAGCCGGACGAGATGAAATAGATATAAAAAGGCAGCCTGCAGCCACCGAGTTCAGGCCAGATAGAAGCAAAGGCAAGCATCCTCTTACGAGTTACACTTTTCTCAATTGCGAAAATGGCGTTTCTACAGCCAAAAACCATTTTCATCGCAATTTTCTTTTTCCTCTCGCTAGTCTCTAGCACTCCGGTAAAGCCGCCGTCTGGTTCCTCGGCGGCTGTCACAAACCATCCAGGTGTTTTCAGGGGAATAGTATCGCGAGGCGGTGATGCGAAACGCCCCAAGTATGAAGACTACGTTCCGAATAAGACCACTAACAGGGTTGTTACCCTCGTCTACCGAAGCGACAGGAGGGCACCGCCTGCCATCAGAAACGAAGGCGGCTTTCGGCCTCAGGGTCAGTATGAAGATTCCGAAGACGCGTTCCGTATCAACTTGCACACCCGATTCAGGGTACTAGACGAGTCGGGTAACCCGTTGGAAGAAAACTCGGACTCGGAAGGATCTCAAGGATCCGATTACCCCGACTCGGACGCATCAGATGACGACGAGCCGGCCAAGGACTACGTCGCCTGGCCGAGCGCGTATGTATCGACAGCCACGTCACACTACTACGCAATCAAGGTGAACGAGGCTGTCGAGCACTATCTTTACATCATTCATGCTGTGCCAAGTATCTTTTTGAACGATGGCGTCGAGGACGAAGCCTTGGCAGTAGGAGGCATCCCCTGGCCGCTGGTCAGAGGATGGCTCCGGATAGGGCTGGAAGGAGAATTTCCCACACCCGCAGAAGTGGAGGACCGAATGGAGCCAAACCCAGATTACAACCCGCAGCTGTGGGAAGGCCTGACTGCGACGCCCGATTTGCCATCTGGATGGGACCACCAACATTCGAGGCAGTCGGCCATCACTTTCATGAGCCGGCCTGGGGTCGGAACGCACGTGGGCTGGACCGGCCAGTTTCCGCTGCCCTTCCCATCGCCCTCCACCGCCGGTTCGTCTGCCGAACCCGTCCCAGGACCCTCCAACCAACACTCGTCCCATGATCCCGCCGTCACGCTGAGTGAGGAGGACGTGGTGACAGCCGCCGACTACTTGCGAACCCGTGAGCCGTGCGAGGATTCTTCGCTTGATGCCCGGACTCGGTACAGTACTCTCGAGGCCGACGCTGCATTCGCCAGGCGCTTGGCCAGTTTGGACCACGATCGAGCCGGCGACGCGACAAGTGGCTTGATCGGCCAACAGGATCCAAACGCAAGGGCAATTTATGACAGGCTTCGCAATGCCGACGAACCGTCAACATGTCACCTTGCCACAGAGTGCAGGGGCTACCTTCGGCGCGCGTCCGAGAAGAGAGAGATAGGTAAGTGTGGATGCAACTTTCGGTTGAGCACAAGTGGCCAGACTTCTTGCGCATGGCCAAGGTTTTGAGTTTTGTAGATGGAGAGCTAACGATGCCCAACTTACAGCAGGAGGATTGGCCCAGGTGTGTCAAAAGATTTTCCAGCCGATGGGCCTGTCAAGCACAGGAAAGACCAAGGCTCCTGCACAATGCACCAAGATCCATACAATCCACATTGATCTTACCCTTTCCAACGCAGAGGGCGCCGGAACCTACGACCAGGTCGCCGGCACGCTCGAGGGCCCAGCTGGAACCGCAAAATTTGTCTTCGCCACGAAACCCTGGGGAAACTCAAAGTTTACTGTCTCTGTCAAGGCAAAAGACGCCTTTAACACGGACGAGATTAACCTGAACAGTATTAAGCGGTTAAACATCACTGCCCAGGGTTTGATTGGTTTTCTACCCCTATACAATGATAAGTTCCAGGTTCAAGGTAAGATGATGGACAAGCAGGATTTATATTTTATACTTTACACGTGGAATCTAATGATTTTTTCATTCAGATATCAAGCTTCGCGCAGAATGCGTTGATCCCCTCTACAGGGCCCAGGTGAACCGGTATGTCGGCATCAACAAGTGGATGCAACATCCTGCCGCACAACAAACAATCGCCTGGCCACCGTATGAGCCTGCGGTCGAGAGAGTCGTCGCGACCTTTGATATTCGTCACCGAGACTGGTTATTTTCGACCTCTTGCAAGGAGGTCAAGGGCATCAACTACGAGCTCAAGGTAGCTAACGTTCAAGGCGCCGGAACATACGACAAGGTCTGGTTTACCCTTGGGGATAAGGATGAGAAGGAACCCAAGCAAACTGTCGTGGGCTACGGCTTGTCCGCCGGAGACATCAAGAAAGGCTCGGTCGGCAGTAACGAAGAAAGTGTGCCTGTCAGCCATCTGAAAAAGGTGGCTGTTAGCGAGGAACATGCTTGGTTCAGTCCGTTTGCCAATACGTGGACATTTGAAAGTACGCATCCCATGTCCTCCGCCACGCGTTACATCAAACTAACATATGCCCCCCTTCTCCTCACTTACTATTTGCTAGGCATCATCTTCACGGCGACTTGTGCAAGTTCAGGGCAGAAACTTCTAATGGATAAATATGACTGGATCCACGCGAATCTGTACCGCGTCGACGACACGCCGGTTTGGACAGGGGACTTTTCTGCTTGGGACTGGCTTGAAGTGCATGGAAAGTAGCCTTTGGGGAGGGGGGGGGGGGGGGGGGAAAAGGGGGGGGGGGGGGGGGGAGGGGGGGGGGGGGGGGGAGGGGGGGGGGGGGGGGGAGGGGGGGGGGGGGGGGGAGGGGGGGGGGGGGGGGGAGGGGGGGGGGGGGGGGGAGGGGGGGGGGGGGGGGGAGGGGGGGGGGGGGGGGGAGGGGGGGGGGGGGGGGAAAACAAGAAAAAAAAAAAAAGGGTGAGCAGCAGTCGACTAGTCAAGAATATACCGAACTGGATGTTTCCCTTGAAAATGTATAAGACAATTGAGCACAAGAGATAAGAGAGAAAGAATTACTTTATTAAATCAACTATAACTACTAAGCGTAGTAGCTATAGATAACGCTAGAAGAACGCAAGTCCGTTCTAGATGCCCGGAATGCTCTGGTCAACACTTTCTCCGTCTTCACGGATCATCCCACGGGGGAGCCCTCTCAGCAGGCGCAGTAGGCGCCGCCGTCGGCCTTGTTCTTGCAGCAGAAGCGGTGTCCGCAGGTCTGGCGGATGGCCCAGACGTGCTGGTCGTTGCAGACGGCGACGAAGTGGTACTGGTCGCCGGCGCCGCCGTCGGCGCACAGCTCCTGGCCGTAGTTGTTGCCGCAGTCGGTGTTGATCAGAACCGCTGAGGCGGCGGTGGCGAGCCAGAGGAGGGCGAGGAGCTGCATTGTGAAGAATTTTTTGTCTTGTGTCCTTGAGAAGTGTGCAGGGGACCAAAAAAAAAAAAAAAAAAAGGCTTGCTTAGTTTTGTGGTGAAGGGGGGGAATGTTGATGTTGACTTGTTCGGCCTCGCTGCTTTATATAAAAGTGAGGACCTTTGTACAAGGACCCCCGGCAGTCGTGGCAAGGCTCGGGTCGGGAACTCGGTGATGGGAGAGGGGGTGCGAGGGGGGAAGGGGCAGGTCGCAGCGAGTATGGAGAAATAGGATTCATTATTCGGCGCGCTGCAACATCGTATTTTTTCTTTTTTAGATGGGTGCATTGATCCGGCTCAAAGCCTCGCGGGCTGCCGTGTCGGAGACTTCTAGAGTCTGCAACGGCGGAGGGGGGGGAGGAAGTCGAGACAAGGCGGGCTTCTACCTCGATGCGGCAACGGCCGATCTATGCGGGGTTGCCAATATATGCAGCGTGAATTTTGCCATGTCATGTTTGTGGGCAGTATCGCATTATATACTAATAGTGATGTTTATTCCGAGACAATTGACGAGACCCGGGTTGCGGCGGGTTCTCGGGGCCCGATCACGGGTGGTCGGAACAGTGTACGGCTTGATTCTTTGAAGAAGCTGGCTTATTTCTAGCCTCTTCTCTATTTCTTCACTGGCTTATTCCACAAAAGCCATCTCCGCCCCGGCATATGCGCCAAGGCACCCTCGGGGATACCCTCAACAGGCAGTGGCCAAGAGCCAGCTCAGTCCCTCGCTGTACAACCGATTTTTGCCTTTCGGTCCTTGCCCGCGATGGCACCAGGAGCCAAATACCCTCCCCATCCTGTCTCGTGTTTAATTTTTATATAGCAGGCTAAAAACATAGTCGTTGAATCGGAAAAGGTGGCTTCTTCGTCTGAACTGCTGCGAAATAGTCCCGTTACTCCCTATTCCCGTGTACGCAGAGATACAAGCTATTCCTATCCTGGCCGAGGTGCAGGCCCCGCTTGTCTACCAGCAGAATCTGCCCCTGTTGATTCCGACTTTCCTCCTCCTCCTCGTCCCCGTCGCCTCGATCGTTTTCCATCGTATTTCCATCATTCTCATGGTACGAGGCACAAGAAAGGCGACGGATCATGTCCTAACCTGTTTCGAGAGAGAAACAGGCCGTTTTTCATCCCCACAAAATACCGCCCCCACAACTTGTACCAGCAATCCGAGATGAGTCAAGTTACGCCGCTGCGGGTCGCCCTACGATATCGCGAACGACCCTTTCAGGACCTCAAAGTCATCATCAACGCCTTCTTTAAGTGGCGGGATATTCAGCCATTGGAAGACTATCAGCTACACATATGTGGTAGCCATTATTCCTCACCGTTATACCTCGTCCTTGATCTCTTCTGCAAAACGTGTCCCGATGTCGATCTCAGCACGTTGGATATTGAAGTCTTTAAAGTATCTGGATGCGATCCATTGTGGGCTACTCTTGAAAGACCTTACAATAAGTGATATAATTAAACTAACCCCTATGTATCTAGTACGTTCGTCGATCTTGGAGAGGCTGCTCGCGAGAAGGCTCACCAGCGATCGCTTTCCATAAAGTGGGGGGTGACTAGTCCGAGGAATTCGTCGGCGTCCATCCGGCACAGTGAGGACACGCTCCCGCGACATTCATGTCCTGCACATCGAGATTCAACGCAAGGTCTCTCATAAATCCAGACGCAGGCATACATGCGTCCTTTCTCTGGCTTCTTTCAAAAGTGCAATAGAGAATGGACTCTCGATACATGTGTTGAGGCGTACGCCTACACGCTGCGAATGTTTTGCAAGCCCATTCACACATTGCGCGAGCAAGGAAGGGAGTCGCTTAAAATCGAAAATCGCGGACGGGACCTTTGCCCGATGCAGATGGTGCGAGGGATGTAGTGTTGGTGGCAAACTAGCTCGAAGAGTAAACAATCTGTACTGATGGAATCAGTTGTCTGGTCTGCAGCTCGAATCACCGTTCAAAGGAAAGGTTACCTCGGTCTGTGTTCCAATAGAGGTAAGCTGAAGAAGAAGCTTGGCTGACGGCCAATTTGGAAGTCCAGTGTGCGTGGATTGGGATCTTGCGTTTTGGATAGATAGGTATTTCCTATCGAACAGAGGACACGAATGACACCCTGTCGGCGGGCAAACGGCGTTGTTCGCAGAGAATGTGGAATCGCTCAGTCTTCCACTGCGACAGGTGGTTCAACATCCTATATATGGCAGCAATGATTGTCAAGACGACGCATTCAGGCGGGGAAGCAGGGGCCCCCTTTGCTGCAGCCAATATTTCCTGTTGTGCTGCAATGTGCCGCTGGATGCATCCCGGCATCAGCTACGCCCCAGCTCAGCTACAACAGATGATTGGAAGGTCGCAATCTCGCCTTTTTTGACTTGAATGCTGAATTCTTCGTTGCACATAGCTCACCAAACTTGCCACCGTCCCTTGCAATTGGTTCTGCCTTGAACGAGTTCTTGACCTGGGCGTCCCTTGTGGCTATTTTTGTCCAACAAATTGGCTCTACTCAACAACCTGACTGGCGTCATCACCACTATCGCAAGGACAATGCCTGACGACCCTGGGAGGTTTGAAAGCAGAAACGATAGTACCTGGTGACGCAAGATGCTCAACCGAAGCACCGTCTGAGCAGCAAAACAGCAGTGTCGACACTCGAGTGAACGCGGCAGACACCAGCATCCCCTCGGAAGGCCGCCACGACTTGGAGAGTCTGTTTGCAACCATACTCAACAGGCCAACTGCTACCGAGGTCAAGGGCAGCGGCTTCCTTGGGAATCACCACCGGGCACACCCGGCATCAAGAATCCGCAAAGACAACATTACTCGATTCGCCGCAGACAACAGCACTCACCCTGCCGTCTACCTGTTGGCGCTGTCTTCGGGATTGTTCGGAGCCCTGCATGCCGTCGCCTGGAACTTCGAGTTCCCGACGCCCGTCGAGAAGACGCTCTGGCGAGCAGCGACCGCCGTCTCGGCCGCGAGTCCCATTATCGGGCTGCTGATGGTGCCGCTGGTGCAGCTGACCAAATGGGCAGGCGACCCCGAGACGTTTCTGGCCAAATGCTTGAGGCTATTGCGCGAGTTTTCCTGGCACGACACCGAGGACCTGCCCGTCGCGGCGACCGTGGCGAGACTGGAGACGGCACTCAAGGCGGCGGTGATTAGGAGACGGCGCCCCGCCGGCGCGTGGGCGCAGGACTACGCGGCGCTCTTTGACACGAAGCAGCCGAAGCAGATGGAGCTCATCTCCCGCCTGGAAGAGTATCTGCTGAAGCGCGGGGGGGGGGGGGGGGGGGGGGGGGGGGGGGGGGGGGGGGGGGGGGGGGGGCGTACCGGCGCGGCGGCGGCGGCGACTGGCTCCGCGACGACCGCGAGTTCATGGCCAACGTCTGCCGACTCTTCGTCGTGCTGAAGGGCGAGGGCACGAAGCGGCTCAAGGACGCGGCGACGACGCAGGCGTGGCCGCGGAAGCCCATCTTCCCCGTCGCGCTGAACCACGGGATCCTATACCTGACCATGATCCTGTACTGCGTGTCGCGGGGCCACCTGATCGGCGTCGCGGCATCCAGCTTCCGCAAGATGCCGGCGTCGGCCTACATGGAGACCAACTGGACAAAGTACATTCCCATGTTCAGTGCAGGCGGAGGTTGAGCAATCAGGCTGCATCGGCTTGGATGGGCGGGTGGCGAGGATCTGAGCAAGACGGAGTTGACTTGATGGTTTGACAGGGTAGGATACTTGGGTAAATCGTTCTTCTACATTGATTGGAAATGCTAAAAGTAAATCTAATTTAGAGCATTCATGAACGAAATCGGCTACAGCAGCATGCCTGCAATGTGGGTGCACCCGATCCTCCATACAACAGACACTGATTGCCCAAAACCTATACGAGAGTTTTCCTGTGAGCTAAAGGCGTGGCAAAGAATATACCGCCATTGATTCTGACCGTAGTGACACTCTAAACTATACCAAGTGCTGCCGCGGTCGGCCTTTGGGTCAAAAGAGGAGATGTTGTCACGACTCTCTTGGGGCCTGGACCTTTTCGGCATCTCATCTGAAAGTTGATTCATCTTTCTGTTTTCTGTTGGTTTCGTTAAGATTCGAAACCGGATTTCCAAATTCTAATCCTTGCACCGACGAGACGTCTCTTGAGAGTGCAATATCGTCCTAATAGGGACGACATCCGATCGATAGAATTCACTAGCGCGGTACCTTGTTTTTAGCGTGTCTCCCGTCATTCTCGAGGTATCTTGCTAGAATCGTGGCGGTCTTGACTGTTCCCCTCCCCCGCAATCGTTGCCACCCACAAGCACAAGAGGATAACGGTTCACCTGAAGGTGAGCAAAAATACAAGCTAGCGAGATGCATCTTTCAGGCGAATTAACGACCGTTTTCCAGGAGTCTTCAGAGGCCCGCCGGTGGTGGCGGCGTTGGTGGCGCTGGTGGTGGCGGCCTGAGGTGAGTGTGGGAGGAAAAGCAAGATGCACGATACTTGGATTACAGTGTCGTTGTGCCTACAAAAAAAGGTACCTCTCACCTCAACCTCAACCTCTGCTGCAGGCTGCAGGGCGCATCCGATCATGTGAGCCCAAACCATCCTGCCATCCAAACGTTGGTTCGTCAGCCCTCTTCTGCCCATCATCCCATCGTCCATCTTGCCCTTCGTCTGGTTCTTCCTACGCTTTGACAATGGAACCAACACCAACAGCGCGTCGACAATGGACCTGACGAATCCACCGTCTGCGCCTGCCCTCTTAGACAATCCAAGGAGTGCCGCGACGACTCTCAAGCGACAAAGGAAATGGCATCCGCGCGCCTTCACCGGTTGCATCAACTGCCGCCAGAGGCACGTCAAATGCGACGAACAGACGCCCTCCTGCGCCAACTGCGTCCGACTGCGCAAGAAGTGCACCTTTAGCCTCACCTTCGTTCCCCTGTCCGTCGAGCGCTCCTCGTCGGGCGACTCCAATGATTCCACCCCTTCGCAAAAACGCTGGCCGGCCGAACCTGCCACCCAAGCCGACGGGGAGGCTGCCGATGACACGGGCGGCAGCTATTTCCAATGGCATCTCGCGTCCACCGGTCAATCGGCTCTTCAGCCGCCGTTCGATCGTCAAATAGTCCCGGCTTCGCGTCGCAGCGACAGCCAGCCGCTTTCCCAGATCTACCTACCAGCTCAATTTCAGACGCAGAACGACATGTATTACCAGCACTACCTCAGTACCGTTTCCACCCTCCTCATCATCTATGACAGCACCTGCAATCCTTATCGCACGCTGCTCTCTCAAGTCGGCGGTGAGCACTCCGACATGCTGCAGAGCACCATGGAAGCCCTCGGTGCCATGCACCTGTCCCAGCTCCCCCAATCCCAGAACCGCTCCCACCATCGCAAAGCAGCCGTCGGCATGTACACCAACATCGTCACCCAGCTTCGGCGTGCCCTTACCGAGGAGGCTGCCAAGCCTGCTAGCCTGGAGTTGTTTGCCATCTGTCTACTTCTTTGCATGTTTGAGCAAATGTCCGCCACCGACGCTTCCTGGAAGGCTCATTTACGCGGAGCCGCCTCGATCCTGCGATCCATGTACTCTCCCGGTCCGGCGACGGCTGATCAAAATGCAGGCACTTCATTGACCCTGTCCGGCGAGTCACTTCCTGTTCGCCACTTTTTGGTGTCGCTCTTGTCATACCTCGACCTTGCTGCTTCATGCGCCAGTGGCGACGAGCCTCTCCTCCCCGGCGACTACTGGGAATCCTTGGGCGGGGGATGGCAGTACAACTTGGGCATTCCAGACTCCACCACCGAGTTGGATCCAGAGAAGCGCCTCCTTGCCCAGATGCGAACTGCATGGTCCCGACTCATGTCCATACAAACAGAAATTGGCGTCTTTGCCAAGTTGCGCCGGACCGGCCTTTCTCCTCGGCAGCGAGACAGGATGTACAACGATCTGACACGACGGCTCAGAAACTGGCATGAAGGTGCCCCCGATGCATTCTTGCAATTGGCGAACCTCGATGGCATCCCCCAAGGCGCGTCCAACGACCAAGTTCAGACGTTGACACTCACCTCGTGCATCCAAAGCTACGCCCTGGCTTGTGCCGTCTACCTCCAAAGGGCCGACACCAGAAGGGCCAGAAGCGCGGATCCCAATGACCCTATCCATGCTGTCGTGGACAGGGTATTGACTCTGACCATCAATTTCTCCAGAGGTCTGAACCAACTGGCAGTGTTATGGCCCCTTCTCACCGCCGGCATTGCCACGATTGACCCCATCAAGCAAAATTTGTGTCGCATAAAAGTGAATGGCATGAGTGGCTTTGGTTTCAAGGTACGCATTCTCCCCCAGTCTGTCTGCTGTTTCACTCTATCAAGCCCCCTGCTCACGGGCATCTCTAGCATGTATCCCGCGCGTTGGAGACGTTGGAATTCTGCTGGGGGAGCACGGCACTTTACGGCACTGTCGACTATGATAAGCTGGAAGATATGCTATCGTCAAATTTAGTCCCATGAAGGGCCGGATCTACTGAGCGACAAGTTCAAGGGCTCCCAAGTCCAAGCGCGCCTTCAACTGGGACATGCTCTCTCCCCCATCTAATTCGCCGTCTGCGATAGCACCATGATGGCATCGCCCGGTCTCACAATATCGCCAGGCGCGGCGAGGATGCCCTCTACGCTCAGACCGGCCTGGGACTCTGACGCTCGAATGTTGACCTCCATTTTCATGGCCTCCAAAATGACCAGAATGTCGCCTTCGCTGACAGTGTCGCCCTTTTGTGCCTTGATTTTGTATATACTGGCATGCATGTCAGATTGAATCTTGAATCTGTCGTCTAGACTGGAGTTAGCATCGACCGGAAGCTGTCCGGAGCATCCTAATCCTAATAAGATACTTACTGATTTCGTCGATGGACGCGACAACGTCTCGTTCCACTTTTTGCGTCTTTTGCCACTCGGCAAAAATAAGCTTTTCGCTGAGGGAAGAAAAGAGTGATTAGCCAAAAAAGGTTTAATGGATACCATTAAATCCGGATTCTCTAACCGTTCAGTTTCTATAGCTGTCGCAGCCTCCTGCTTTGCTTGGAACTCGGCAGTTTCGTCGGCGACGCTCTCGCAGAACTTGGTGTATTCGTCCACGTCAAACTCTGTTTCGGTAATGTCGAATGTGTACTTGCCGGCCTGGAAACGGCTGTAGATGCGCTCAAACTCGTCCTCCTCTACGCGGTAGAAGCTCAGCTGGTCGAAATTTTGAAAGAGCCAGGGACGTCCACAGAAGCTCTTGTTGATCCAGAACTTATCCCACCCGGGGAGGGTCCGGCCGTAGTTGACGTAGCCTCCGGGGGCATCCTGTACATTTCAGTCTTGGTCTCTTTTCGTCCAGTGACGATTGCTGATGCGACGAAGGGGGGGGGGGGGTAGGAG